>BQNB010176716.1:0-13034 GCA_026074375.1 Tanacetum coccineum
ACTTATTAAAATCTTTTGTCAGATTATCATAATGTTCTTTGAGAGTTTCATAATATTTTAAACATGCTTTAGAACAAGTAGATACCTTAGAATCTGAGCTTGAAGAACTTAAAGAACCTAAAGATATATATGCCATAGTTGCAAAGTTTAAAGGTCCTTCTTCAGCCCGGTTACTCCAGTCATACCCAAGTCCATCTTGAGCCACCAAAGCTTTTGTCTCTGTTGTTTCCACTATCACATTCCGCCTTACAGGTTCTTTGTTCCTGCCCTTGGAGCCCTACACTCCCTTGCAAAGTGGCCCTTTTTATGACAGTTAAAGCATTCCACCTTTGATTTGTTAAACCCTATGGTCTCAGAACCATTTGCACTAATCTTCCTTCCAATCTTATTTAGGAATCTTCTGGCTCTCATGGTCAGCATAGCCATCTGCCACTTTAGATCCATCTCTTCCAAGTCATCAGCATTAATCTGTTGTAAGTCCTCATTATCTAATTGTGGACTATTGGATTGGTTTGCAAAGAAAGAATAGATCACAACATCACTCATACTATCAGTATTGGCAGAGTTAGAACCATGAGCTTGATTGGAACTGCCAGAGTTATTGGAAGACATGATAAGTGTAAAATACACATATCTATTCATGTCTAAAAATAACCCAATTAAACCCAAAACAGACCAAAAATGGCAAAAATATGCTTGTATTTGTGTTTTGTGTGTGCAGGTTGGGTTCCTCCAGTTAAGGTCTTGAGTCTTCCATTTGATGGTGTGCTTTTAATAAAACTTCAGATTCATATCTTCTTAAGAAATAGTTTCACCTAAAATCTCTAGCTGACTGATAAGTTTTTGAAGACTATCATAAGTTTGATCAAGTCCTTCTGAGCTTGTTCCATTGAAAATTCTCATACTGTTTCCTTAGAAGTGTCTTTTGAGTTTTCTTTGATCTTATTGCCTCCAAACCTTTTCTCTATTCGCTTCCACATCAGAGTCTTGGCAATTTGTAAAGTATTAAACTTTAGTTGATGGTTATTTTGGAATAGGGCCACAACAATTGTTCCTCTTGCTTTAACTCATTATTCCTTGCTAACTTCTCCTTTGCTGTTGTTAGGGATGGATATGTTTGTCTCAACACCTATCAACAGTCTCTTTGGTGGAGGTGAGTCTCCATTTGCTATTGCTTTCCCAAAGAGCATTAATTGTCATTAGATAGTACTGTTACTATTCCCTATTTTCAAAAGCTCAAATTTCTCCTGATTGAGAACTGAATGTTTTCGCCAACAAACAAACATTGTGTGACGATACTGCCTGCATATTTTCCCAAACAGATAGATCGGGTAAGTGTAGATTGTTTCTTCATATTCAAAGTTCTCATCAAGCTTTAATACCACTTGTTGATCACACTTGCTTAGATCCTTGCTTAGCTTGTAAAAGAATTTGTTAATGAATAAATCAGAATAACTATTGTTAGAATCCTTAATATTTGAATATCAAGAATATAGGAATCTAGGTCAATGATAATAAGAAAGAATTATTTATTAAAGAGTAACACATAAATCAATAACAAACAGATTACCAAACTTTCAGCCTTAATTATAAATTATGATACACTCGTAATAATGTTTAGGGTTGATAAACTTGAAGCTAATAAACGGACTGTATAAAGATACTATCCAAAACTACATCCCTTAAGGACCTCTTTTATCACCAAGGAGTCCTAAATGGCTTACAATTTATTCCTCAATTCATCATGATCTTCTAAACAAATAACTTATACATATCTTTTACCAAAATATCTCATACTTATCTAGTAAGTAATCTTGATAAGCAATCTTCATCGTTATCCTTCTGACATTATAAACTCTTCTAGAAGTTATAATCTTTCAACAGTTATAACTTTCATACTAGCAGCATTAACTTTTGTAAAAGTAGCACTAACTGTGTACAAGCAGTAGTAAATAATTTAGATATTTTTCTTTTTTTCACTAAGGAGTTAGCTACTAAGTTACACTAGCAGTACTAACATATACTAGCAGTACTAAGTTACACTAATAGTAGTAGCTTTTATACTAGCAGAAGTAGTCTTTTAATCCTAACATAGGTTCTATGTCAAGCTTGAACATTCCTGGAGTAATAGTGGCATTAGGTTTTGAAACCGCTGTATTGACAACATTTTTCCCTTTAAGTTTCCTTAATTCATTTTTCAATGTTGTATTAGCAAAAACCTTTTCTTGAAGTTGAGCATTTAAATCTGAATTTTCAACAAACTTTGCATTAATTTGAGCAATTATAGAGTCACGATGTTCTTTTAATTGAACACGTGTCTTTCCAATTGAGTCAAATTGGTCTTTGTAAATTGATTTCAAATGCTCTTATTCTTTTCTCAAATTTTCATTTTCTGAAAGTAATTTTTCCACACTATGCTCCAGCTCAATGTTGATTGTTTCAATCTCATCGATATCTTTCTTTACCACACACTAGTGTGTGTTTTTTTTTTTTTTAAAATGAAATGATAATGAATGAAATGTTGGTGGATACATGGAATATATTTGTACAAGCTCTAGAAAACTATGCTAAAAAGGAGCCTCATTGTCCCTCTTGACTGGATATGGCATCCTATGGGGTGTCGGGTCTTTCTTTTCGTGTCGGGATCACTTAAATACTCGTAAAACTCAACAATAAAATTTACCCCAAAGTTAATTAGCATTTTTATTCACCTTAAAAATACTTTTCCATTAACCTAGAGTATTTACACGACATATTTACACTTTACACCCTTCAAAACTCATTTCGACATTAACGGACGTGTCGGACTCGTTTTTCAGCATTTCTCAAAATTCACGGGGCAAACCACCCGGAATACAAATAACACAATAATACCTTCCAAAAGGGATTATTAATCACAATAAACCTCAATTCATAATAATTCTCAACAAAATCACCACCGTCAACACGGTACAAAATCTGAATAAACTAACAAAAGTCAAATAGTCAAAGGACTATAAATGAAATATTCAGAACACAAAAAGGGCAAATGTTACAGTAGGTGACTTGCGAGATTTTATATGAATCGAACTTATGATAACTGGATATCGATAATGGTCTAATAAATGAATTGACGACTCAATCTGTAAGATAGTAACTAACCGATTCACTCATATCGTGTTGTCTGGTTTGAGACATTCTGATATTAAGAACAAGCAAGCATAGTGAATCTAATACATCTATTTTAGAAGATCATACGCTTTGAGCTGGAAACCCTATCAAGGAGATTCTTTGAATCTACCTGATCACAGGTACAATATTTATACTATAAAACGGTCCTCACAAAACCGGAGGTTAATGTAACCGAATCTCAACGAATGACAAAGCCATATTCATCCATATCTGCTGTTTATCACTAACATTTAAATGCAGGTACAAATGACGGTGTTGCAACCTCATTCCAGCAGAGTCCGATTCATCACCACATGCTCATGCTCAAACTACAAAGACATACTATTGGCATCAAGATTCAAGAATCAAGAAAGCTCAAACTAAAAGACAAAGACTTCCGCAAACTCTGACATTCAAGATCTTCCTTTAAGATATCAAGTCTATCAAGGGAGATTGTTAGCTAGCTTTAAAATAGATGCAAAGTATGAGCATGTTGGTCAAGACACAAGATCGTTAGATGGCAAAGACGATCAAGACAAACAAGGAAAAGATTTAAAGACCTCAAAACTAAAGACAAAGTCGAAAGACAATGACAAAGGCTAAAGATCAAAGATCACATAGCATGAAGGACCAAGCCTACAACATAATAAAGACCAGAGATTCATGAACTCAATGACAAAGCAATCTCAGAAGATTTTAAGGAACTAAGATTAAGATCTCACCATCATGATTTTTAAGACCACACATTAGTGATTATGGATAGCCTCAAAATAATGTATTTTGAACATGTGAAGCTCAATGAATCCGCAGGAAGTCCTCGCTTCGGGGAGATTGTTGTAGCCTCCAAAATATTGATCGATACAGAGGAAGCTCGTACTACTAATCATAAAGCTCGTCTTTACTTACTTAATAGTTTAAGAAGGCTAGAAAGGGTAAACGAGTCTCATTTATTGTAACTCAAGTTGGCCACAGTTTATCGGGCTTAAGCTAACACAAAACCCAGTCCGCCTAATTATTTTGCTTAGAAAAGACTAGCCTCACATGTATTCTAACTATAAATAACCCCTGCTCCAAGGATGAAGGGTTTTGGGTTCACTTTGTAAATTTTCTCTGCAATTTTAATCAACCATTCAACTTTCACTTAAATTTTTCTCTCTCACATCTCCCTCTAAACTTCTTCCTAATTTCCCTCCTAGATTTCCTTCATTGATTCAGTTCTAGTAATGAAGATCTAGTGGATCTACGGTACCGACAATCACATAAAAATGTAAGTTAGCTCTTCATCCAATAATCTGACCGTTCCCTAGCTTCGGCTAACATCAATTTCTCCCTTTAAGACATGCATCATTCCTTCATCCTTATTAGGCCTGATGTCACATTGTCTCGCCATGTGCCCTTCTCCTTGACAGTTATAACACGTCACAACTTCCTGGTTGACCCAGTTGCAAAATTTCCCTTTGAAGTAGTAGCAATTCCTCTGTTTCCTGTACCAACATAACTCTAATTTTTCTTTTTTGAACTTGTTAAACGGTGACTCTACCATCTTGAATGGTTGCTTGATTTCTAGGATTAGACGATGTTCTGAGTTGATTGTTTGATGGTGGAAACCTTGATGCTACATTAGACAGAAATGCCATTGCTTTGTTGATGCATTCCATCAGATCTTCTCCTTACTGAAACATAGGAACAACGAGACTAAAGTCCAATTGGGGAAATTCAGCTTGAGATTGTTGTGTCATTAAAGGAGATACGAATGGTGGAGGGGAAACTAGATGTTGTTATAGATTAACTGGAGTATGATGGTGTTGATGATGAATAGGTAATGCATAAACTAGTGTAAATTGTTGAGGAGGTGGATACATTAAAGAACCTGAATGTTGTGGTGACAGAGATGGATTGTATAGAGTTGTAGATTTGGCTATGAAAGCAAGAGGATTCAGATTTCTTTCACGACTGATACGAACTTCATTAGCATGTCGTTTATGTTGACTAAAGTATGCACACGACTGATCAAAGTTGGTGGTATACAAACTCTTAGCTAACTTCACATCAGTGAAAAACTTGCTCCATTCTGATGGAAGAGCATTCAAAAACTTGGTATTGACTTGAACTTGTTGCATAGTCATCCCAATAGTATGCATGTCATTGATTAGCTAAGAGAATCTCCAGTAGTACTTGATGTGTGCTAAAACACACATCCTTTTTACCCCGTATAACACTATTAATCTGACTAAAACACTAAAATATGAGTAATTATGTTGCAAATATGTTTGTTTTGTGTTTTTATGTCTTGCAGGTACAAGGGATTGGAAACAAAGCAAAAACAGGTATTTTTGGGTTCGTTGCGATCAAGAGTACTTATTATTTGAAGTCAAGACTAAGTCGTTAATATTTCCCAAGCATGCCATTGGAAAGAGCACGAGATTACGAGTCCAACGGTGCCCTCGGATCTTATTAGACCAACCCATAACCTATTTAAATGGGTCGGGCTAGCCCATTTCTATCTAAGCCCAACTAATAATAACTTAAATCTGAATTTTGAAGGCAATGATGCATGCATGACGTCAGCGTGACATCGTGGCACGTGCATACAAATTAAATCATATAAGCTCACGTGAGCATCCACTACTTTGGTATGGGCGAATGGGAAACTTCCACGTGGCAGGGCTTGTGTAAAACTTTCAAAATGACAAATCACTCGGATGAAAGGGATGAAAATGATCACGTGCTAGTGAATTAATTCACACAAGTCATGTGTGAATCCACTACAAATGGTAGAGCCAATTACAATTCGCCATGTGGCATGGCAATTTATGTAATATTCAAATTCAATTCAGAGTTACTGCAAAAATGATCCAAAGATTGGAATTAATGCGTGAAGAGTAAGCTATCCAAACCGCCATGTGTAAGCCATCCAATGGCCAAATTCTCTAATTCTTTTCGTTGATCCGAGGTCACGCAAAAAAGAGCTAATGATTCGCTAATAATCACCTGTTGATTGGGCAAAATTTACATTTTACTCTCCCCTCACACCCTATAAATCAACCCGCTCCCATCTAGTTTTGATCATTAGGAAAATTAGTTTAGTTTTTACTCTTTTCATTTTTAGCTTATTTTCATTTAGACGTTTTTGATCAATAAGCTCTAAATAAGCTAGTGTGAGCTTATTGATTCTCATGAAGCCACTATTAGCCTAAACATTGTTCCTAAAGCTTTCATTACTTTTACTTTTAACCACCAACACATTAAAACATGACATTGAATATATTTGAGTTCATTTTGGGAAGCAAAGAGCTAATAAGCTCAAATTTCAGCTTATTGTGATTTCTAAGGGTTAGAGGCTTGAGGAAGCCATTAGGATCACCTAGACTCTTCACTTGGATGTCTAGGTGAAGAAGACTCTTCAATATTCAGGTTACTTTCTTTTATTTTCAATTAAGCCAATTCATAGCTTAATTTTCAACTTGCTTATTTCTGTTAAGTCCTCATTTAAATCATGTTCATTAGGTTTACTTAGGCTCAAAATTAATTGTTTTCATCTATTTTAGTTTTAAAACAGTAAAGTTTCACTGCAAACACTTTTATTCTTCTGTCAAAAGTAGTAGTGATAAGCCTAGATAAGTAACTTTGCTTATTTCTCTTAATAAGCTAGTAATTTTACTTCTTAAATAGCTTTATTAGGTTAAATCTAGCATAAGTAGATAAAAACTTTACAAAGTTTTAAAGTTTAAAAGGTTTTAAGTGCAAATTACTTTGACAGTTTTTTCTAAAGTAGTGTTTGGAATAGGTTGCATTTGACTCTTAAAGTCAAAGTAAACTTGTAAAACTTTTCACAGAGCTAAGTGTAGTCATTGTATAAGGTTTTACAAAGATTTTCAGGTTTAGGTGGTTAAATCCAAAGGTTTAGGTTCTAAAATCTTTTGCCAGCACCAGGGCAATTTTAGCTAAAAGAAGTTTAGGTTTTAGGTCTATAAAAAGCATTTTAGAGTTAAGGTTGTGTTGTGCTGTTTTAGATTCATTAGGTGAAAGAATAGGCCTCAAAGTTTAGTTTATCTTCAAGTGCATTACCATTTGCATCAGCTGCACATTGCACCAGCAAGTGCACTCTTCAATGTCAGCATAATATTTGCCATTTCCCTCTTTGAAATTTCTCATTTCCTTTTAGAGTTTTACAAAGCCTTTTACCTAGGTTGATTAGAGTAAGATAGCTTGGCTTATTCCCAAAATTTCAGCACCTAGGGTCCACAAATAAGCTGTTAAGCTTAGTTTAAAAAAAATCTAAAAACTGTTCCAATAGACTTAGCCTTTTTCCATCTTAGTTTTCTTTCTAAATTTGTTAAACACAGGATATTATTAGTTTAGATTCTTTTAAGGCACATCTTAAGCTTCATCAAGCATCTTTTAGTTTCAAGTTTTATTAAGTATTAAGTTCACAATAAGCAAAAATCCAAAAATATGGTCAAATAGGTACTTACTGTGACAGTCACCAATCATCTTATTTTTCAGCTTATTCTTTTGGTAAAAGTTCATATTGTCTTTATTAAAGTTGTAGGGAATAAGCTGGTTGTCAACTTTGTAGTTTTGAGTTTTGGCTGAAAATCATTTTTTTTAAATAAGCTAAATAAGCTGTAAACGCGGGGTCTGTTTGGTATTTTCTTTAAAGTTCAAGGTTAACTGTTTTCTCTATAGTGTAAATTTCCTTTATTTCGCCCGCCTACCCTATACTTGCATTTCTTGCACTTCCTACCCTGTCTTTCTTATTAAATAAAATAGTTTTAATATTTTAGTTTATAGTTTATAAATTTAGGGTTCTTAGTTTTGATTGGACAAATTAGGGTTCAATTAAGGAATAAAAATTAGGGCTTTTTGTTTTATAAAATTTCTGCACATTTTTAGAATATAAAAACCATTTTTCTATATTTTTCTCATTAAATTTGTATTTTCTAGAAATTAAAATAGATTTTAGTAATTTCTTTTTCTTAGATAAATCATAAAAAATAGAAAAATAGTTGAAAAATTAAAATTCTTTTTGCAATAATTTTCTTTTTAAATCTAGTATTTTTGAAAAATAAAAGAAAAATTTTAGTGATAATTTTTAGAAAAAGTTTATTTTTGTTAATTCATTAAACTTTAGAAATTCATAAAAAATTCAAAAATAGTTAAAAAATTCTAATTCTTTTTCCTAAAATTTTCATTTTAAATTTGTGATTTTTAGGTATAAAATTTGTTAAAAGTTGTGCCTTAGATTTTAAATTTCAGTTTTAGCTCGCATTATTACGTTTTGTACATTTAAATTTCGTGCTATTCCATTGTTTTTAGTTTGTGCTATTGTATTTTGTAGTGTAATCAACAAATCAAAAATCTTTTATCATTCTTAACTCGAATCCGAATTATTCCTAAATTCTCAATTCACGATTTCGTTGGGACACGACCCGAGGAAAAGTACTTCCCGGATAAAAAATATACAAATTGTGTTTTCTTTAGTGAGATTTCTACCTTATATTTCTCTTGTTTGAGAAGTATTTTGGAAAGAATTCTTACGGGATTAATACTATATAAGTATATTAAATTTGTTTTTACACAACCAGGAACATTCACCGTAATCTAAGTCTTTCCATATGGCACTGTCGAGTTATCCCAAAACTCCGGGCCAAATTTCAAAGTGAATGGTCATCGTTTGAAGCACTACTTTGGAGGGGACGTACCACAATTGGTAGTCCTGGATCTCTAGACTTTCCCCATGGACCAATGAATGCGGGGATCGAGTCGAGCTTGTGACTCGGTGAACAAAAACAAGTCGCTTCGTGGGTGGCAACCCATGCTTATCTGTAGTGTTTAGTAATGAATAAGTGTTTTGTGTGAGGAGGCTCGCCTCTTCCATTACCCGTGTTCCGTGTTTGTGTTGTATGTCCAGGATTTCCCAGATTGTGAAGACTCTCATGCTCGCAGTATCCACATGAGTTTCACATCCTCAGCTTTATTTTGGGAATCCAGTATCCAAATCTAATCGACTAACGTTTTATCTTTTGGCACACTTCATAAACTGCCTTAGATTTACGTAGAAACCCCTTTGAAACATCGAGGACGATGTTTAGTTCTAGTATGGGGGGGAATCTTCGATTTGATTCGCGAATTAGTATACACTTATATAGCAACCCTAATACAGATCCTAACCGAATGCCCTTGACCAAGGCAAAAGGTCAATTGTGAATGGAGAATAGGCTAGACTAGGCACTATTGTGAAGTTTGGCGTGATTTTTGGAAGCGTTTGTGAAATACATAGTTGCTGATCCGAAATTGTTTTGAGGTTTTGAGCGACTTAGGAATGTTTTCAATAGGCGTAAAAGTAGTTTTTGGAGAGCTCGTTTTGAATAGATAGTTTTTTATATATCATACACTAAAATCGGACTTAAAACGGCCAAGTTATAGCCAAATGAAACTTGAAACTTTTTTTGGCTCAAAACCATATGATGTAGTGCTGTTTGGAAAATAAACTGAGGTTTTCGGACACTTTTAGACTTTTTTGGACTTTCAAAACGTTGGCGAAACATATAATAACATTAGGTTATTGATTAGAAACATTTGAAATGTCATAAAAATATGTAGATGATGTCGAGATTGATAAATGAGATAGGATTCCAAAAATAGTCAACTTTTATTATGTTTTAGCGAAAGGACATAGCATAGATGTTAATGGCGATTAAGACTAGTTAGTGCATTGAAAATATGGAACTTTTCAAATATTAGGGGATGATATTAACGTCTTTTGAAAATAAAATTCTTTCCTAAAAAGGAAAACTTTCTATAAATGGTAACTTTAGAAAAAAGTCGAGATTCAACATTGGACGTTATAATTTCACTAAGTTGTTTGATAATAAAACCCAAACACAAATCTCTTGGATATCTTTCTATATTAAGCGTTTTGTACTATATTTAGTTACTTTAGTTTTCTCAAGACGCGTTTATTATCTAGGTCGCGGGCTAGATTTCTATATCATCTTTCATTTATGTGATTTACCGTTCGCTCATCTTGCTAAAGGTGAGTTCATAGCCCTACATTTTTACTACTTTGCTCTACTATTTGGGGTAAGAAACATTGCTTGATTTTAAACATTGGACACAAATGCTTTACGTTTTCCCCAATCTTGTTTACGTGTTGCTTAAGTAAATGTTGAACTTGTATGCCTGAGTTTTCATAATACACATTAGTTACTTATGATCAATAGGATTGGTAAGTGTGCGCGAGTGTGTGTAAATAGGATACTTTTGGTACTAATCAATCAACCGTCTATGTAAGTATTATTACATGATCAACGGACGCTTATACCCATGTCGAGTGATACGGTTGAGCGCTATGTTGGCCAGTCAGGGCAAGTTTATTTCAGCATTTTGATATGCTCCCTATTACTTTGAGCCTCGGTATTATAAGCCTTAGTGGCAACCGTAAATGCATTTTTATTGATATTGTATCTGTTATAATAGTCACATGCGTTTTGCAAAATTTGTGGTCCACTCTTATATCAAATTTAAACCTATGAATTCACCAACTTTATGTTGACATTTTAGCATGTTTTTCTCAGGTGCTTAGCTATGGATGTCTTGCTTGTTCATGGTGTTGCCATGTGTTAGGAATTTTGTATAACGACTTTATTATGTTGAGTGTATTGTAGTTAGTTTGCTAGTTACATATTAGTATTAGTAGAGGATTAATCGTAGTTGAACTGTAGTGTTAAATAGTTATTACTGCTTTATGTAATTGTTTAAGTCTGCTTACGCAGAAATTAGGTAAGTTAAAGATATGCATGAGATATCTTAGGAATTGATATGCATTATCCTTTATATGCATTTTTGTATAAGCACATTAAGGTTTCCTTAGTCTATAAAAGGAACCTAGGCATAGTTAGTAGTATAGTTCTACTAATGATCATAAGAGATCAAAATAGTAATCATTAGTATGTAATCTGTAACTAGGCAGATTCAAAGTTTAATATACAAGTTCTTTTCTTGATATTCAATATTGTTCTTACCTTAAGCATTATTGATTAGATTCCGCATAATCAATAGTGTTTACTCAGTGTTTCATTATTGTTGCTTTAGAATTATCTAAAGGAGCAAACTCTTTACAAGCTGAAGGTTAAGATCTATTCAGTAAATCGATCCAACAAGTGGTATCAGAGCTTGTGTGGAAACTCTGAATAAGATGGGAACCCCATTGTTGAAGCTGATTCTACAATAAACCTGTATGATGGCATCTTCATTCAAGTCATCAAGAGTTTTTGACCATAAGGTACAAAAATGTTCTAAACAATGTCTTGAATCATGTTTAAATGTCTTCAAAAGAACTAAGATACTGAAAGAGAAAGCATAACAAAGCAAAACTTAAGATAAATCAGGGTTATAGATTGCATTAGAGTCACTAGAATCCAGGATTATTGGACATGAAAAAATGAGTTAGCCTGGGTGAGAAATATGAATTTTAGAATTATGAGCTTAAATGTAGAGAAATAAAAATTAACAACTTAAATATGGAATTAGAGAAGGCTGTTAAAGAAAGAGATGAGTTAAAAGATAAGATTGCAAAATGGGAAGAATCATCTAAGAATCTTGATGAAATACTTAATAGTCAAATGAGTGCTAGAGATAAAACTGGTTTAGGATATAGCACACAATTGAATGAATTAAGTAGCAATCATGAAACTGATAGTGAGAATAGTTTTAGTGTTTTTGATGGCAGATCTAGTGATGAAGATTTCCACACCAGTACAGCTAATGATAGGTCTTTCTAAAGCAGATGGGTTTACAAGCTGTTTATCCCCCTCCCATTACAGGGAACTATCTTAACCCCAAACAGCTGAACATATCTTTTCGCTGGATTAGATGATTTGCATAAGGAATAAAATCATTGAATCACAAAACATCTAAGCTTAATATATAAACAAGTGAGACTACAAGTCAAATAAATGATGCAAATACTATAAACCTAAGTCAGTTAGTAAGTTAGTTGTGTCTAATCCTCAGATTAACAGAGATAGAGTTATCATTGAGGATTGGAACTCAGATGATGAGGAAGAAGTGTCTGAAGTGCAAAAAGTTATACCTGAGAATCAAACAGTTAGGACTAGAGATGATAAAAGTGGTCAAAATTCTTAGAACAAGGAGTTGGTTTTAGGAAAGTAAAAGCTTGTTTTGTTTGTAGAAGTACTGAGCATCTGATTAAAGATTGTACTTTTCATGACAAAAAGAGTCAAGAGTCTAAGCCAAAAAATGTGGTTAATACTGGTAAGAGGGAGGGCAAACCAGTATGGGATAATACCAAAAGGGTTGATCATCAAAACTTTTCAAAATACCCACATTTAAGTGAGACTTTTGTCCCATCAGGTGTTTTAACAAAAACAGGTTTGCATAGGCCAAGTGCTAGTACTGCTAGTCTAAGTGTTAGTACTGCTAGGCCTGTTTGTATTGCTAGGCCAAGTATTAATACTGTTAGGCCAAATGTTAGTACTGCTAGGCCTTCTTGTACTACTAGGCCAAATGTTTGTACTGCTAGGCCAAGTATTAATACTGTTAGGCCAAATGTTAGTACTGCTAGGCCTGCTTGTACTACTAGGCCAAATGTTAGTACTGCTAGGCCTGCTTATGTTACCAGACCTACTTACCCAAGAATGGAAAATGTAAGACCAAGAGGCTCATGTTCACCTATCAAGCGGTCTTACTCCACAAAACCAGCCATTAGACCCAAAGACATAAAACAAGATGTTAAAACTTTTGGGGTTAAAAATATGACTATTGCTGGGAAAAGAGCATTAGTTAATACTGGTAAGGGTAAGCTGAATATTGATCTTAAAAAGTCAAGATGGGTTTGGAGGCCTAAGGGAAATTACTTG
>BQNB010176720.1:0-13034 GCA_026074375.1 Tanacetum coccineum
AATCCGCAAGGCTTTCGCCATGGCGGATCGTGTACCAGCATGCATGATACAAGACCCCTCATGTATCTCTCTTAGAACATAATTGGCTTGGAGTGGCCCTACGCATCGCAGCCATGGTCCTAAGAAAGATTTTTTATAGAGTGTCCCATTTATTATAGAGAACCGCCACGGCTTGCGTTTTACTGCTATCGCTTTTTTCACTTCTGCTGGCAACGTTCCGTCCATGAGGTACTTGAAGATAGGAGTCATCCATGTATCTCTTTCTTCTTCTACTACTGCCAACACTTCCACTATACTTATCGACTTTTCCTTTAGTTCCTCTACCAACACTTGTTTACTCAAGTGTGCAAAGCTTGTTGATGCTATTTTGCTTAAGGCATCTGCCTTTTTATTTTCGCTTCTAGGACCCCGTTTGATTGAGAATGCTTTAAAATTGTTGATGAATGTGTTTACCTTCTCGAAATATCGAACCATGTCGTTTTCTTTTGCGACATATGTTCCATTTACTTGATTGGCCACCAGCCGTGAATCAACATTTGCTTGGAAGTTTTTTACACCCATTTACTTCGCGATCTTTAGTCCGGCTATCAAAGATTCATATCCCGCTTCGTTGTTTGTTGCATCAAACCTGAATCTTAAAGCGTAAGTAAACTCCATCCCTTTCGGGTTTGTGAGTATTAGTCCTGCCCCAGAACCGTCTGTGCAAGATGATCCGTCCGTAAACAAGATCCATGGTTTGGGGAGTTCCTCCTCTTCTCCCATTAGAGTATCTGGAGATTCCTCTTCTGGTCGTTCGACTATAAAGTCTGCCAATATCTGCCCTTTGACCGATACTCTGGGTCTGTAATGTATTGCGTACTCTCCTAATTCAATGCTCCATTTTTGTAGCCTTCTTGCTACTTCTGGTCTCGATAATACCTGTTATATTGGTTGGTCCGTGATGACTATGATTGGGTGTGACTGGAAGTACCTCTTTAGGCGTTTACTGGCATGAACTAAAGCCAACACTAATTTTTCCATAGACGTGTAGTTTACTTCCGGACCCCTTAACGCTCTGCTGACAAAGTATATAGGCATTTGCTTAGCTTCCTGTTCCGTCACACTTACCGTTTCTTTTGTTGCCGCCAGATAGACGATAAGCTCTTCTTTTTCCATTGGTGCAACTAACATGGGAAGTTCGGCAATAAGTTGCTTCATTTGCTTGAATGCTTCTTCCGCTTCCGTAGTCTAATAAAAATCGCTTTTCCTCATGTATTTTTTCAAAGTTTTGAAGAATGGTAATGATTTCTCTCCTGATTTGGCTAAAAACCGGTTCAGACTTGCGAGCTTTCCATTTAACTTTTGCACATCCTTCAAGCATTTTGGGGACGGAAGGCTTAGAACAGCGTCTACTTTGTCTGGACATACTTTCAGCCCCCTGGTACTAACTTTATACCCTAAAAACATTCCTTCTTCTATTCCAAAGGTGCACTTCTTAGGGTTCAGCTTCATGTTAATTTCTCTTAGAGTTTGGAACGTTTCCTCCATATCTCTGACTATCTCATCCTCTGTGCGGCTTTTGATAACAAGGTCGTCTACATATACTTTGAGGTTTCTACCAATCTGTTTATGGAATGCTTTATCCACCAAACGCTGGTAGGTGGCTTCGACATTCAACAGGCCAAAAGGCATCTTTGTATAGCAAAATATTCATTGGTTCGTGATGAAAGCTATTTTTTCCTCATCTTCTTTTGCCATTTGTATTTGGTGGTAGCCTTTGTATGCGTCCAAGAAGCATTTGAAAGGGAATCCACACAGGGATTCTACCTTCTAGTCTATTTTCGGTAGCGGATAACCGTCTTTTGGGCATGCTTTGTTTAAGTCTTTAAAGTCTACACACATCCTCCAACTGTTGTCGTGCTTCCTTACCATTACTCGATTGGACAACCAGTCGTGGTAGTGTACTTCCCTCACGATTCCTGCTTCTACTAACTTTCCTACCTCTTCTTGTATTGCCTGATTTCTGTCAGCCGCTTGCCCCCTTTTCTTTTGTCTAACTGGAGAGCATCCTTTCCGTATATTTAAACGGTGCTCCGCGATGTGCCTTGGGACACCAGTCATGTCCGCAGGCTTCCAGGCGAAAATATCCAAGTTTCGTTGGAGCAGGCTGCACAACTTGTTGCGACCTTCTTTTGTGAGAGTTGATCTGATCATTATAGTCTGTTCTGGGTATTCTGGGTTGATTGCCACTTTTATCCTTTTTTTCACCGTTGATTCGCTGGCCGGGAGAGTTCTTTCAGATCCGGAGACCATTGCGCACTCAAGTGGCACTAACCTGCTGCTTTTTAAGGTAATTACACCTCCATCTACCGGGATCTTCAGCATTCCATGAACTGTTGAAGGAACCGCTTGCAATTTCCTAACCCTCAGTCTTCCAATAATTCTATTATACGGGGATGGTGACCTCACAACTATAAAATTCATCAAGGCTGAGGCGGCATGCTCTTCATCTCCAATTGTTACCAGTAGTTGTATTTGTCCTATCGGCCATATTATTTCACCGCTGAATCCAATCAAAGAGGTAGTAGCTGGTATCAATTGTATTTTGATTTCCGAACGGAGTCTGCTGAAGCAATGTTCATACAGAATTTCTGAAGCTGATCTGCCGTCTACGTACATACGGTGCACGCAGTGGCCTCTTATTTCCGCCTCGATGATCCCCAATGGTGGAAAAGAGATTTCTGAATTAGGAGAGAAACTCTGTGTAATTCTTTGCCTAGCCACCCTTTCCCAGGGCTGAACTATTGGAATAGCCATTGCTTTATCCTTCCCAGCAGTTTCTCCTTTCTTTGTCACCTTAGGTTGCTCCTTTCCGTTGTTTTGTTTGATCTCTTTGACCAAGTGTGACAACTTTCCTGCTTTGAGCATTTCTTCAATATGTTTCCTCAGGTGCATACATTCGTCTGTGTTGTGCCCTACTTCTCCATGGAACTCGCAAAATTTGTTAGCATTTCTTTTTTCTACCGGGGTTGTCATTGGTGGCGGAGCTTTAAATTTTCCTTTGTCTAAAGCAAAAATTTCTTTGGGGGTTTTTGTAAGTAGTGCAAAACGATCTTGCTTCCTTTCTGACCTTTGTTGGTTCCGAAAGCCTCCTTTTTTGAAATTTTGCTTTTGATTAGCTTCCTGATGTTTCCATGACAAGAATGACTTCTTTTGTTCACAGTTAGAGGCAGCCACTTCTCCCCATAGAAATGCTATAGTTACCCTCATCATTTCGTCTACTGATTTTGGGATTTTGCCATGTAGTCGCTTGATTAGCTCAGGATTGGTGATCCCGTGCATGAATCCGAAGATTTTCATACATTCTGGAGCTCCCTTTACGTCCCTACACTCAAGTTTATACCTCCGTACAAACTCTTCCGTAGACTCCCCGTCTCTCTGCCTGATGTTATGGATTTCGACCGGGTCCTTAATGCATTTCTTCTGCTGGAGGTAGTTTTCTAAGAATGCTTTATTTAAGTTATCCTAGCTGTCAATTGTTTCCTTGGGAAGGTCGTCGAACCATACTATGGCGTTCCCAGTAAGTGTAGAATTGAACATGTGACACCATGTTGGCATTGCCCATCGTTCCGTCTTAGCAGCCGACTGAAAAATCTTTAAATGGTCTTCCGGATCTTCGCTTCCATCATATGTTTTAATGTGACTAGGCATTCTAGTTTTTGGGAAATCAACGTAACGGATCCGAGGAGTGAAAGGATTGGTTTCTTCACATACCCATGGTTGGGACAGGTCGTCCTCAACGCTTGACTTTGGCCTTTTTACTTTTGACTTCCAATGACCTCCGGCGCTACATTCGCTTTCTGACAACTCCTCCGCTCTTCTCGAGGTGCCCTTTTGTTATAACGTCTCTCAGAGGCGGGCTCCGTTGTTCTTGATCGGGAACTTTGGTGGCAGCTTTCAGTGTCCCTGTGGCTACTATGGTATGACCGACGCCTTGAGTCGCCTGAGTATACAGACATACTCTTCTCTTTGTCTTCAAGCCTGTGAAATACACCTTTGTCCAACCTTTTGAACATTGTTTTTCTTTCTGAACCCTTTTTCTTAGGTGACTCGGAGAGGCCACGTCTTGGCTTGGGGCTTCCGGATCTGCTGCGGACATGCCTTGGTCTGAGCCTTTCCTTCAAACCCCTTCTTCCAGTGGGTGTTCCTGACTTGGAGTGATGTAAGGTCTCCTCGAAGTTGAGACGAGCTTTTACTGCCTTAAGCTTTTCCTATTGCACCTTCTTCTGGTGCACTTTTTCAGCTATGATTGGTAAAATCTGATGATAGTTCCTGTCGCATTATTCCCGCAAGGCTTCATCAGAAATAGGTCTGCCTGAATCTTGCAGAACTGGCTCTTTCCCTAGCGTATTCCTCACGAAGGACGTGGGCTGGCTAAGGGGAGTTTGCCCGTTGGTGCTCATAGTGAGTATTTTTAAGAAACACGGTTGTATTCGTGGTCTCATGGATGACGCCAACTTGTTAGTACAAAAAATGTTATGAGTTAAAATAATTGATCTAAAAGGTTATTGGGCTGGGCCAATGGATGTGGTCTTGTACTAAATCAAGTGATGATGATGATTTCCTGCACAAATAAAGATAAACCGTTAGCCTTATCGTGGGGACGGACCCCACGATTAGACTCCGGCGTAAGAGTAAGTATTCATGGTTTGTCAGAGAATAATGTGGTCAGAAAATCATACCATGTGGGGTGTTAGAGTACCCATTTTTATAGGTGAACCAAATATTAGGTTTTCCTAATATTTCGCTTATTTCTGTTAGTGGGCCGAAGTGGGACCCTTATCGGATAAGGGTCCGCAGTAATCGTGTTTTACGGACGTGGGTCCCCTTCCGCGGATGTTGCTTGGTCCGCGAAAGGCCTATCACGTCCGTCTTATTTCTCTCAGGCCGTGCCAGCACGGGACTGGCCTTAGCTTTGGCCTATTGTGCTTTGCGATTGTCTTGTTGGGCTTGGGCCCATGTATAATTTATGTAATCCTGGCCCGGAGGCCTGTTATACGTATTATACGTCATCCGTTATATTCATTCAAATCTAAAATTTGAGGTCGCAAATACTCAAATGCATATATGATGCTACCCTCTTACTGATTTGAGGACAAGTTTCCTTCTCACTAAATGGTGAAAACTGAGTCCAAATCATTTCGTGTTCATACGCATTTTTCACAGTGGGTGATCGGCAGGCCATTATAATTGTGCACCAATGAATTGTTATATTGACCTTTGAATACAGTTTTGATTTGTTGAAATTTAAATATATGAAAACTGATTTCAAACAAACGAAAATAAAAGAATGGGCATATAATTTGGGGCTGAATAAGTAATATAGCTAACTAATATTTCAAGAAACGATATGAGATTAATCGAACAGTACAGTAACTTACAAGTATTTTGCTATTTAGTTTTAAGAACAGTTTGAGCTCTTTTAGACAATATGTTAATCAAGTATGGATCAAACACTACCTATACACGATGATAAGCAAATGATTTAGATATTATGATTGGCTTAAATTATGTACTTTGATAATAGCCATCTCTAACATCTCGATTATAATCATCTCAACCAATATGATATACAATTTTGTACTTTAATAATAGCCATCTCAAACATGTAGATTAATATCATCTCAACCACTCTTGATACTCTATATAATTATTATCTATGTTGTTGGGATTTATTAAATCTAGCTAACCAATTTAGCTACGAGTGCGCAGCGGATGGATCTAGTTATGACAAGTAGGTTAACACATATTAAATAAGGAAAGCGTACATTTTGCGATTATTCTTGAATACAATAAGCGTCTAAAATAAAACGCCTCTACGGTTGCTCACACAAACACGTCAAGCAAGTATGTAAGAATTTGCTAGTCTTGTCTTCACGATCAAACACCAAGTGTAATATCAAAACCAAACACACGCCTTGTGTTTCTTTTGTAGTCGAACCAATCAAACAAACCCTAATTAGGGTTTATATAAATAAAACCCTAATTCGTCACCTTTGAGGAATCACCAATAAACCACCACGCGTACCTTGAATTAGTCAAGCAAGGAGATCAAGTAAAAGTGGATAACCAAAAACCTAAGAAGTTGTTTGGTTGAATTCGGTTATGGGAGAGAACCGAAATTCCTATGGGGAATTCGGTTGAGGGTTTTTGGGAGAAGGGAGAGAGCACCAAAACTTTAGGTGTTTAGAGAATGGATGAATATGAAGAATGAGGGATATGGGGTGACCCTAAAACTTATAGGAAAAGATTAGTATAATTACTATAGTTAAAACCAAATCTTTCTCCTTCATTTTCTCCCTCTATAACCGGCCACAAACACCCCCTCTACACCCTTGTGGGTTTCGGCCAAAACAAGGAGATCTACAGGGTTCGCGTTTTGTCCAGTTTGGTCCCTTGGTTCTATATTTAGAATATATTACATAATTAATTAAACAAGTAATTAATTAAATAACTATTTAAATATAAATCGCGAAGTAAACCATACTCTTCGTATTTAACGTGTGTGCCCCCAATAGACTCACGTATTTCTAACGTATAACTTGCGGAATCGACTACCATATTCCAACAACTCCCACTTGGGAGGCGGAGCAGCAGGCTTACAGATATACTGATAATTGGCAATGTCTAGCAAACACACACAATTACCTTTAGATTAGAAATACTTGAGATAAAAGTTTCAAGAACAATCTCAGCTTTCAATGATTATGTATTATCTTGCTATATATCATCCATTTGTTTAAATACCGTTAAACCATGGATATGGATCCTAACTCATTCCGTATAGTTTAACATTTTAGTTTCTCGTTATAGAAATAATTCAGATAGTCCAAATGTAATCAAGAATCATCTTGGATTACCCTTTGGGAACGACCATTCATTTATCTGATTAAATCTGGAGAAGGGCCCAATGGTATCATTCTGCACATATAATGTGGAGGAACAAATTCTTTATTGACTACAAGTGTTGTGGATGCTGCTTCACATACACTCTAAAAAATAGCTTTTATAACTACCATATTGCAGGACAGCGTTTGGCTATAATTACAAAAGTGATATCCACACATACAGAACTTGTTTGCATCTCAAGTCTAAGGATAATTATTTAACCATTTTCGATATTTACTCATGACGAGGATCCAAAAGTAAATTTCGAAAGTTGGGGTATCCAATATGCATCCCTTGTGAATACATATGAGTTTGGCGGGAACAAGCCATATATTCAAATAATATAACCAACACTCACATTTGTCTTACATAACAATATTCTCATATTGTTAACCGACAATGGACATAATTTAGAATGATAAATCATCCATGGATTAAACATGCAAAAATGGAATAACAATAATTATAAGAATGAAAAACAAATTCCAAGCATCTTTATTCATCAAACAAATATCATCTTACAATTCCAAATTATCTAAATACTAACTAAACACAGATTTACATGAGACTACTAGCGGGTATCAAACTAATTTTCCTAGTCAATTCAGAATGCTTAGGAAATGCTAAAGCCTTTGTAAAAGGGTCAGCTAGATTGTCATCTGTGTCAATTTGTTCTATCCTCACATCACCCAAATCAATGGTTTCTCGAAGATAGTGAACTTTTACGTGAAAATGTCTTGCACCTTTAGTGACTCCATGATCATTTACTATTGTTATGGCTCTAGTATTGTCACAACACATTGTTATAGGTTCTTCAATTGTGGGAACAACATTTAGCCCAAAAATGAATTTGCGAATCCATACAGCCTTTTTTGATGCGTCAAAAGCAGCGATATATTCAGCATCTGTAGATGAAGTTGCAAAAATACTTTGCTTTGTGCTTTTCTAATCAACAACACCTCTATTCAAAACGAACACATATCCCGTCTGAGACCTGAAGTCATCAGCATCCGTTAGATATCCAACATCAGTGTAGCAAGAAACCCTGAGCTCTCGTTCCATATTACCTCCATAAACCATAAACATATCCTTAGTATTTCAAAGATACTTAAGAATATTCTTAACAGTAGTCCAGTGAAGTTCACCAGGATTCTGTTGAAATCAGCTTGTTATGTTCTAAGTGAACACAACATCAGGACGAGTACATCTTACAACATACATGATTGAACATACAGCTGAAGCATATGGAACATTGCTCATGTGCCGCATTTCAGCTGGTGTCGAGGCACCATCTGACTTACTCAATTTTAGTTTTTCTTGCATCGGGATAGTTCCACGTTTGGAATTCTCCAACGAATATCTTTTCAAGATTTTCTCAATGTAAGCACTTTGACATAAACCAATTAATCGTTTAGATCTATCTCTATAAATCTTGATTCCAAGAATATACGCAGCTTCACCTAAATCTTTCATGGCAAAACATCTTCCAAGATAGGATTTTACATCTTGTAACATTGGAATATTGTTTCCCATGATTAATATGTCGTCGACATATAAGATTAGGAAAGTGACATAACTCCCACTAGCTTTCTGATATACACATGGCTCATCATGATTTTGAGTGAAACCGAATTTCTTGATTTCATCATCAAATCGCTTATTCCATTGCCTAGATGCTTGCTTAAGTCCATAAATGGAACGCTTGAGCTTGCATACATGGTTAGGATATTTTGGATTAACAAAACCTTCAGGTTGCGTCATATAGACTTCTTCGGAAAGATGTCCATTGAGGAAAGCGGTTTTGACATCCATTTGCCAAATCTCATAGTCATAGAACGCAGCTATGGCAATAAGAATCCTTATAGCTCTTATGTCTGCAACAGGAGAAAAGGTTTCTTCATAATCAACCCCATAGGTTTGAGTGAAGCCCTTTGCTACGAGACGAGACTTAAAGGTGTGTACTGCACCATCCATGTCGGTCTTCTTTTTGAAGAGCCATTTGTGACCAACGGTTTTAGCGTTAGGAGGAAGTTCTACAAGCTCCCAAACGTCGTTGTCTTTCATGGATTGCATTTCCACATTCATAGAAGCTAGCCATTTTTCGGATTCAGGATCCTTTAATGCAGCTTTATAGTTGGCGGGTTCACCGTGATCCCCCAACTCGTGCTCCTCAGCATCGATGTACAAACACAATCGATCTGTGGGACGACGTGTCCTTGTGGACCTACGAATGGGATTGATATCACTTTGAGGTTCATCAATTTCTTGATCATCCTCGTCATGATTTAAGCTAGTGTCTAAAGAAGGATTTGTATCTTCTTCTTGAATAATTTCAAGATCTTCTACACTCCCACTTGCCTTTTGATCTAAAAGATTACTCTCAAAGAACTCAGCATTCCGGGCAACAAAAATTTTGTTCTCGGATGGGTTGTAGAAAGAATAACCCATCGTTTCCTTTGGGTATCCTATGAAGATACACTTAAAAGATCTGGGTTCCAGTTTGTCAGGTTTGGTAAGTGTATCACGCTTAACAAGTTCCTCACAACCCCATACTTTTAAGTAAGAAAACTTAGGGGCTTGCCCATACCATATTTCATATGGTGTCTTATTAACCTTCTTAGTTGGAACCATGTTGAGAATGCGTGCAGCAGACTCTTGGGCAAAATCCTAAAAGGACTTTGGTAGAGTAGTTTGACTCATCATGGAGTGAACCATGTCTAGCAGTATTTGATTTCTCCTCTCTGACACTCCATTATGTTGTGGAGTGTAGGGAGGAGTACGATGGGAAATAATCCTATGCTCCTTTAGATGATCCAAAAACTCTTGACTCATATATTCACCTCCTCGATCAGATCGTAGTGATTTTATGGTCTTTCTGAGTTGGTTTTCTACTTCTTTTTGAAAAACTTTAAAAGTCTCAAACACTTCATGTTTATGTTTTAGCAAGTAAACATAACCATACCGACTAAAGTCATCAGTAAAAGTGACAAAGTAGTTAGCCCCTTGTCTTAACATGATTCTAAATGGGCTACATCATTACAATCGGTGTGTATAAGTCCAAGTAGATCTTTAGCCCTTTCCACTTGATGTGAATAAGGTTTTCTTCCCATCTTTCCAGACATGCATGAAACACACTTTCCTAAAGACTCAATGTTAGTAGAATTGAGAAGTTCATCATGTTGCAACTTCTCAATGCGCTTCTTGCTAATGTGTCCAAGATGACAGTGCCACAAGAGAGAAGAGTCTAAGTTTAGCTTAGATCTTTTACTGCTAACAGCTTACATAGAAATCTATCATTTGTATTTGAACAAGACATTTCAATTTCATAAACACCATCCCTTGGGATAGCACTAAAATAAACCACATTATTCTTAGAAATAGAAATTGCATTATTCAATTCAAAATGGTTGATAAAACCATCGTCATACAAACGAAAAACTGAAATAATCCCTCTAGTAATAGAAGGTGCATAATGACAATTGTTCAAAACAATAACTAATCCACTATGGAGACATAAATGATAATTTCTAATAGCTTCAACTGTCGCACGTTGACCATTGCCCATGTATAGACTTAAAGCTCCTGGATTCAGCTTCTTACTTCCCCGCAGACCCCGAGTAATATTACAGATGTGAGTACCACAACATGTGTCATAAACCTAAGATGTACTAGGAAAAGAATAGAGTTATATGGTGAAAATACCTGAAGTGCTAGCTCTTTGAGATAGTTGCTTCTTTTTCAGCAACTCGGTGAGATATGTGGGACAATTCCTTCTCCAGTGACCTACTTCACCGCAGTGATCGCAGATCGCGTCCTTAGCAGGATTATCCTTCTTGGGTGATGGAGGATTCTTAGGTTTGGGGGCATAAGTTAACGCAACATTAGCATATGCCATCTTACCTTGCCATTCCTTGATCCCCTTTGCCAGCCTTAGACGGTTTCTTGTTTTGTTTTTCTGTACTTTCATGGCTCTTCAGTGATGGACCCTTTGCAGCCTTAGAGTAGGTGCAATAACTTTCTTTGGTAACGTCTCTTCATGTAGCTTAAGCATAGCATGTAATTCGTTTACGATCTTCCTCATGCTATGCATATTATAGTTCTACACAAAGCTGTCATATTCCTTAGAGAGTCCAACCAAGATTAGGCTTACTCCAAGGTTCAAAGTGACGGGGTGACCAAGACGTTCCAATTGGTCAATGTAGCTCTTCATCTTAAGAAACATAAGAGCTTACAGATTGGACCTTCCCCTGCTTGCACGTGTGGAATTCTCTCACAGTCTGAAGGAGTTCTTGTTCTGCTTGCTTAGAATATAAAACTTTAGCTCTTTAAGCATATCATTGGCGCCAAGATGGGATAGATTCCATTGGATTTCTAGGTCCATAGTCAATAACATCATCACAGTCAAATTTCCTTTTGGTTCTTGACCCACTTATTATAAGTGGCCAGGGCCGCAGGAGGGATTGGTTGATCAGGTGCAACAGCAACATGAACAGCAGGAATTGGTTGCTCCAGGTATTTTTCCTTATCTTCAGTTGATAAGACCAACCGAAGTTATATGTACCAATCAATGAAGTTAGGTCCAATAGTTTTTGTTTCACAAAGCAAACTCTTGAATAGTATTGTTTGTGACTGATGGTCAGTCATCTACAATTAACAATAAAGTTCAATTAAATTATTATCTTTCGATAATTAAATTCTAATAGAATTAACTACCAATTAATACTAATTAAGACTATGATCACTTTGACCTCCCATTATTACCAGAGTCTGGACCAGTGAGTAAAACAAGTAAGGCAAGTGGTAAGGACGATCGTATATTACATAAAAATGCAATCTTAGACTTCTAGACCGATCCAAGACATTATTCGACAAGTAATAATGTCAAGAGCATGTTTAGTTCTCATCTTATACCTCGGGTCTAAGGTCTGACCAAGCATACTTGAATTAAGTCGACCAAGCAAGAACGTGCAAAAATGGCCAGAGGTCTATCCAGTGAGCAAAATTTGCCATGGGTTAGAATGACCCTAAGGTCTGACCAAAGAGGCCAAGCCAAATGCTGGTTGGCTGGCATAGACTTAAAATTTAGCACATAGGGGTATACACATAAAGTGATAAAATGGCGTGTACAAAGAAGCATGCAAACAACTTTGTAGCACTCATTTAAAAAACCTTTAATAATGACACTGTAGTGACATGCCATGGTTCACGGTAACTCCAATCGAACGCACAAAGAAGCGGAGAATCAGGTCAGCGCGAAACGTATTAAAAACCTGAATTCTTTAGGAATGTTGACCACTCCGCCTTAAATTTATCTTATAGTTTGTTCTAGTGGATGAGCCGTACTTCCCATGAGTCCATAGCGTCCAGTTTTTAAATTCATGAAAAACATGTTTAATAGTTTTAAGGTATTTTAATGTTATAAAAACATATTTTTCACAAAACACATAGCAGGTCACAATGAATATGTTTTAGGCGTGTAGAATTAAAGACCAGTTTAATGTCATCTTTATTGTTATTAGTCCGTATTCCATTTGTTTAGGCATGTAAACTAGTAAACAAATAAGCATGTAGGAACATAATAAACAAGATAACATTAAATTAAAACGAGTAACAAGTAATAATCTGAGTTCTCTACGAGTCTTTCCTAATTGGAGAACCATAAGACCCTCACTAGGTTTTCATTAAGTGCTTAGATCGCCCCATTCATCACAAATTAATGTGATTGAGTAGGTCTTATAGCCAGAATTTAGAAAACAAATCAAACTAGCAATTTAAAAGATCTATTTTCCATAAAAATAAAATATTTAGTTTCCAAAAATAAAATATTGACAAGATCTTTTAAATAATTAGAAAGATTTTATAATCCTAAATAAACAAATTAAAAGAAGAAACAAATATGGCTAAATTAACAATAATTAATTATATTCCTCTTTTAATTCTATATTAACTATTAATATGCAAGATCTAGCAATTTTCTTTATTAGTTTATGGTAAAGATTTGCATATCTTTACCATATTTACAATAAAACAATAATAAAGAAAAAATAATCGCATCATAGTAATAATAATAAAAAACAAATCTAGGCGTGTAACAAGGCGTAAAATTT
>BQNB010176723.1:2990-13034 GCA_026074375.1 Tanacetum coccineum
TGCAAATATATGGAGAAAATAACAAAATGTGAGTACCTTGAGAATGAGCTTTCCAAACAAAAGGAAAATGCCAGTAAAGAAGTTTACATTGAGCTTTTATGAAGTTTTGCTAAACTTGAAAAATACTCAATTTCTCTTGAACTAACTTTACAACAGTGTCACGAACAACTTAAAAATGAAAAGTTTGGAAACAGAAACGTCAACAATATTTTGAAACTCAAGATTTGAAAGCTCAATTACAAGACAAAAACATTTCCATAAGTGAGTTAAAGACACTCATCGAAAAGTTAATAGGAAAATATGTGGATACTAAGTTTGACAAACCATCTATTGTTCGAGAACCAAATGCTCTCAGAATTCCAAAACCATTAGTTTTAGGAAAACTGACTCCTTTTTCAGACTTTCTTGAGAGAAAAAAATTTCAAAAACAAAGTCAGCTACCAAAACTAATGTGTAAGAGTTTTTATCAAAACCAGTCACTACACAGATTTTGCCTCAAAACAAAAAACAAGCAGTCAAAAAACACAAATGTGATCAAACCAGGAATGTATCGAATTGACACAAGGACAACACAAACTAGAGCACCTCAATTTCTTTAGACTTCTAGGAATACTAATCCTCGCATGTCTACCTCTATAGGAGTAAATCACAGAACTCTTGTTAGCAAACCACAACTTAAGAGTACTCAAATGAAAGATAAGGTCGTGCAAAAAAATAGTCAAGTAAAGTTTAAGAAGACGGAAGTAGAAGACCATGATAGGATTTCTAGCTTTTCTAATAAAACAAAGTCTGTAACTGCGTGTAATGACAATTTAAAACCCAGAACTTCAAATGTGAATGTTGTTTGTGTAACTTGTGGCAAATATGTGTTTAATTCAAATCATGATTCTTGTGATTCTAAGTTTTTGAATGACGCGAATGCTAGATCTAAGAAGCCTCAAGAAGTTCCCATTAGAACTAGAAAACCCATAAGAAAAGCGAACCAATCTGTTGCACGACACCCTAAGAAAATAGTTTCTTTAGACTACACTATCCAGAAATCCAAAAGTTATTTCAGGATGCTTTATGAGAACACATGTAAGAAATGGACTTGGTAGATTGAAAAACAATGTCCATTAAGATATAAATGGAAGCCTAAGACAAAAATGACTTGGGTGCCTAAAATTAGGAATGAAAATGTGAAAAAAGCATTAGTTTTACTATAGATAATGCATCGAGATATAACTATTGTCTTGTAACTCACAAATACTTTAGGATCCAATTTGTCAAGTGTTCCATCATCCTCTATTTCTCTTGTAGATTATTCAAATCATCCTATTCATTATTGATTTTGGATACACAAAGCACATGACTGGCAATCTCAAGTTGCTGTGCAATTTTGTTGAAAAATATCTAGGTACGGTACGGTCATACAACTCAACTTGCACTGCATACTACATCCCAGCAGGAACCCTTTCCTCCTCCCTCCCCGGACACCACCACCACCCACCCCAAAAAAACCAAACACCAACAAATATCACATGACACACTCACACAGACTAATACCACCAATGCCACATTCACACCCCCACCCCAAGCTTCCCAATGCTGGGTTTCGTTCTCTGAAAAACTGCGCAACGAAAATGTCTGTATCTGCTCCGTTTTACATCAAATAGCTTTAGAGTCCCGATTCGATGAAACAAAGAAATATATTTAGGTCGATATTTAACTCAACAAAGGGAATACATATATCGTCTCGTTTTCCAAGTCAAATAAGTATGAAAAATAAATTTCAGTAAATGAGAAAAATAATAAATAAATAGATTTATTTATTTTACATCTTACGTTCAAAAATATACCGCTACGCCTGTTAATCGTTTTTTTGTTGACCCAAAGTTCTAAAGGTCAAAAGTCAAAAAGTCAAATACGGAAACCAAAAAAAAAGGAAGAGCAACTAGGAAAAATAGTACTATTAAAATTTTTGAAAATAAGTCCAGGGTGGTGACAGTTGGCTAACAAAAAAACCTTTTCTTCAATTGTGCCATCATAAAAATGGCACCTTCAATCCATCTGATAAACAATGAAGATCAAGAAATTGAGTACCATATGCTAAGAAAAGCCACGCTTCAATCCTAGCAACTGGAGTAAAAACTTCATCATAATCTATACCCTCCTCTTGAGTGTAACCCTGTACTACCAGCCTTGCCTTGTTTCTAACCACATACCCATCCTACATCAAATCATTTTTCTTGTTATTTGTCCAAACACCCACTTTAGTACCAATGGCCCTCTTGCCATATGGTTAAAGATAAACCAAAAGATCCAAACCAACGAATTTTTAAACGTAGAAGCTCATCCTGCATGGCATCTCTTTCCATCTATGGATCTGTCAAAGCTTTTTCCCTTTTGGGTTCTACTTGTGAAGAAAACAGAAAAGCAAACAACAATTATGAAAATCTTTATGGTAGATTCTCTATTACTCACTGAACTAAACATAACCAATTATCAGTCAAGTCTCTGTGCATTCTTCTAGTTTGAGGTTCATGAATGTATAACTCCAACATGAATTGTCAGGTTGGACGATCCTTGGTGAACTCTTGTAGATGGCAATAGGAGACCTAACAAGCCCAGTTGTAAGCCAAAATTGGTTCATGTCATCCTCTGCACCAACTTACTTCATCATCAACAAAATCACGACCATCTCATCCAAATTAGGCATTATTGTGGACATCAATACATCCATAGACTATAATTCCAATCAAAACAACATTATCTTACATATCCTATCAGTATTAACAGTTGAACTAATTAGTATTAAATATTGTTAGTACTGTTAATAACTTTCAACCTACATCTTGATTTAACTCCTTGGCTCCTCTGTATTATTACGCAACCTCACTATCTCTCATTCTCTGGATGTTCAGCATCCCATCTTTATCCCTTCCCCATTATGGTTAATGAAATCCAGCATCTGGAGACTCCTTTACAAACTTTAGAGAGAGATGGATCAGATTCAACAATCTACAAAGTATATATTCTATGATCAGGTACTATCTCTTCCCAACTTGAACAGTGCATCAATGCGTTTCTTTATTACCTTGTATTACCATTAAGTTTGAATTCCCTGTACAACAACTGGCTTATAATTCATAGATTTTGTTAGAGCATCTATATCAAAAAGCCAATTAGGTCCATTTCCTGCAATATTAGGTATTTCTTCACTAAACTTGACACGCAGGCTCCTTTCACTATCCTAGTATTCTACTGTTGAATACCCATAAATGCTTTGTTATTGTTAGAGTAATCCTACAAAAGCATCCTTCATCAAAAAGCCTTCCATCAAACTTAACTTAGGTGATCTAATGTATTAAGAATAGTAACAAGTACACCCAATAATCTCCTGAATCTATAATGCAAATAAAAGGTCTTTTCTACCTAGAAAAAGTTCATAAGGGACTTGTTGTGAGGCTTGATAACTAACACCCACTAAATTAAACATAACAATCATATTAACAGCTTCAGCCCAAAAAAAAGTGTTGCAATTTAAATCAGCTAGCAATGAGTCCCCTAAAAAAGACTCTATAAATTGTCCTATTTATTCCTTTACTGCTACCTATTTTGTTTGTGGAGGTCCAAGCAACACTAAATTCTCTCTTAATACCCTTCATTATACATAACTAATTCATGTCCTTATTCTTGAATTAGTCCCGCATTGCACTAAACATCTGATCACTTTCACCTTAAGGTCTATTAGATTTTCTATGCTCAGTATTAAAATGTTTAATAAAGGAATCTTTTCCACTAGTTTCCATCCTTAGTGGCTAAAAAGAAAACCCATCTAAACCTTCTATAGTCATCTATGATAACTAGGCAGTATATCTTTTTCATTAGACTTTTTACAAATGTTGGCCCAAACAAATCCATATGCAACACATTTTGTAAAGGTTGGCTGAATTGAGCATACGAGTACTTGGTCTAGACAAGAGGCTTTATGTTGGCTTTTCCCCTTCTGACACAGCAACAACATGTGATGAATTAATTTCAAAAATATTTGAAGGTAAACCTCTTATAAGGTTTCCCCTCACTAGTTTATTCATAGTTTTGAAATTTATTATGCCTCAAGAGCCTCGCTATGCCAAATATTAAAATCACTCTAAGTGGGCCTTTGTCTAAGAGAATAAGTAAGACCTCCTCAGGAATACGTACATTCTTTAAATCAATCACTGTACAATATTAATCTTTTCTAGGAACTCTAAGCAAGACAATATTTACATCAAGTAGCATAAGTCAGGAGACAAAACAACACCTTCAATGTCTGTAAAAAGAAACACTGTTTTCATGCACAAGAATAAGGACATTTGTGAGACACTGAAAAGGTTTAAACATAAGCTCCTTAACAAAGTACACAATCTTCAAAATCCAATTTACCTGTACTGATTTTACCTTACCAGTGGTATTCAACCATGCCATTGGTATCTCACTCCAAAAGGCAACAAATCCCACTATCAATTTCTTCATTAATCTGAGAGGTAGGAAACTTGTTTCCAGTCATGTGCCTAGAGCTTAGCCACTATCAATTAAACACATTTTTCCTGATAATACCTAGTTTGTGGATTGCCCTGTAAATAAAATGTAAAAGAATCAGCTCTCTACTTGGGGTCCCAAGCCATTCAACAACACTTATCAATAGATACTTGGATCTGCCTTGTGCATCAACATAGTACAAATCTTTTACAGTTCATATAGATGCAGCAATCCATTGTGTCCCTGGAACATGGCTAAAACCTTTTCTCTGCTTTGGTCTCCAAACCCATACATGGCTAAGGCTCCTTAACAAATGCATTAGCCTCGATTCCCTTATTTAACACATCTAACTGCGAGCTTTTTTGGCCCAGCAGTATAACATTTCCTTTCCTTTAACAGTATTAACTTTTACTTTTAAAATTACACTATTTTAAATTGTTGTAAACTATGTTTAAATGGCCATCTCTAAACAAATTAAATGTGCTCTATTAAAAAACATTTGAAGCTGAGCCTTGCACAGTTCACAATTGGTTTTGGTAAGCCGAATTTAAATGGTCTTGGTGGCAAGTATTAACTTTAACTTATACTAACAAGGCTATTATTTATATTTGTAGCTACTTAAAGAGTTTTGCCAAGCAGAACATTAAGTGTTTTATAAAGGGCCAGAATTTCATTAAGACTGCTCTTTCGGGAGAAAAAATTACCTATTTTATGGACGAGGGTGAGATTTCCAAACTATGTGAATTTTGGTGATTTAACTCCTACTAGCTTTGTTCCATACAGGATTTCTTACTATTTCTTTTAATGGAAATCACAATCTTTGATCAAAAGGTTGAAAAAATGCCACATACATAGCAAAGCCGTATTTTTAAACTCAAGAACTACTTTCCTAATTTCTGAGTAATCAAAATATATTTTCAAATAATTCCAGATTATCCAGTTTCATCATATTACCTCTAGGGGAACTTTTGACACATAAATACTATGTTTTTCTTTTTTTTTTTTTCCAATTCTAATATTAGCTTGCTTATATTCTCTAATTCTCTACCTTCTTAACAGACTCCCTAGATGATTTCACATGCTCATTAGATTTAACAAATTATCTATATTTGCGGCAAAACAAGGTTTTTCTCATGTTTAGACTTAAAACTTAGTCTATATTCTTCATCTAAACTTCAGATTCCAGTCATTAATAAAGTGGTTCACTAACAGACACTTAGGTTTTATTGAATCTCACTATCACCATAAACTTTCACTAGATGCAACTACAGGCACACTATTTCATTAACTAACCTTCTAACAACATATTCTTCCCCTCATCAGACAAGATACCACTTAGGTCAAGGGGCATGAAAGATACCTAGTATAGGGAAGGTAGGGAACATAAGCATGATACCCTTCACTTGTTTTGAGAGGGTACACTATCAATCTCCTAACTATCAAAACACTTGACTATCAACCACTTGACTTATCAAACCCAACCCAGTCTAGAACTTATCACATACTTGACTATACTAATAAGTTTGCTTAGATACTTAGATGATTTACTAAACTTTTTTAAGGTAAGTTTTAAATCACTCTTTCCTTTTCAGCTTCTTTCAAAAATTTCTTTCTAAGCTCTGTAGTGCAATAACTCTCAATTTAATATCAAGTTTTTTAAAATCTTCATGTCCTCTTAAAAAACAACCTCATTCTTATTTCATATACACATCTATTCTAGCCTCTACAGATTCCTAGACGCTGCTTTAGTAGAGCACTTACATTATAATTAGAACTTATTAAATCTTTGTTAGATAATCATAATGTCTTCTTTGAGACTTCAAAAGATTTTAAAACAAGCATATAAGAACAATAGATACCTCAGAATCTGAAGAATTGAAGAACATGAAGAACCTGTAGATGTTATCCATCATGCAAAGTTTGTACGAGTTGGTTTCCTTCTTTTCAGCAAGGTCACTCCTAGTCATAATACCCAGTCTAATCTTTGAGCCACCAAAGCTTTGTCTCGGTTGTTCCACTGCACCATTCCTCCTTATAACGGTTTTCATTTGTTCTTAGTTCTCTCCACTTGGAGCCGCCCTACAAACCCTTGCAAAATGAAACCCTTTTTAAGACAGTTATAAACATATTCACCTTATGATTTGTATAAAACCGTTTATGAGTCTTCAGAACCATTGGCATTAATCTTCCTCTTCCTCCAGTCTTATTTAGACATCTCCTGGCTCCCATGGTCCACATAGCCATCTCTGCCACTTTAGATCTATCTCATCCAAGTCATCAACACATCAAATCTGTTGTAAGTATCCTCAATCATTTTAATGACTGACTGATTAAGATTGTTTGCAAAAGAAAGAATAGGATCAACAGCATCACACAACTAATCAGTATTGGCAGAGTTAGAACTATAAGCTTGATTGGAACTGCCAGAGTTATTGGAAGACACAAAAGCTACATTTTGTGAATTTTGGTTTGAGCTTGATGACCCTTTAACTTCAGATTCATAAATTTTCAGATTGTTGTATAGGTCATCCATGCTTAAGGTGTCTAAATCAGGTTTGTTCCTCCAAATCAAGGTATGAGTCTTCCATTCTGATAGGAGACTTCTTAAAACTTCCAGATTCATATCTTCATGAGAAATAGTTTCACCCATAATCTCTAGCTGACTGATAAGCTTTTGAAGCCTATCATAGGTTTGATCAAGTCCTTCTGAGATTGATCAATTGAAATTCTCATACTGTTGCTTTAGAAGTGTCTTCTGAGTTTTCTTTGACTCCTTATTACCTCCAAACCTTTTCTCTATAGCTTCCATCAGAGTCTTGGCACATTTGTAGGTATTAAACTTTAGTTGATGTTCATTTAGAAGAGCCATCAACAATGTACCTCTTGCCTTTAACTCAATCTTCCATGCTAACTTCTCTTCTGCAGTTGTAGGAGGATATGTTTTGCTCAACACCATCAACAGTTCTTTTTGGTAGAGCTGAGTCTCCATTTACTATTACTTCCCAAAGAGCATAATCTGTCATTAGAAGTACTGTTCTATCCTCATTTTCCAAAGCTCAAATTCACCTGGATTGAGTACTGGAAGTTTTGCAGCAGAAACCATTGGTGAAGATATTGCCTCCATGTTTTCATAAACAAATAGATCTGTTAGGTGTAGATTGTTTCTTCTTATTCAAAGTTTCTCATCAAGCTCTGATACCACTTGTTGATCCCACTTGAATAGATCTTTCTCTCCTTAGTTTGTAAATAAGGATTAGTAATCCTAGATAAATCCAAAGCTACTATAGTAGAAAATTTAATTGAATATATATCAAAGATTATGCGGAATCTAGTCTATGATACTAAGAAGAATTCTTTATAAAACAGTAACACACAATCAATAACAAAACAGATTACCAAACTTTCAGCCTTAATATAAAACGAACACTCTTAATAGTGTTAGGGTTTACAAAACCTTAAAGCTATGAATATCAAAAGATCGTGTCTAACATTATGCCCTAGGACCTCCTTTTATACACCAAGGAGTCCTACAAGGCTTACAATGCTTTCCTAAGTTATCATGATCTTTTCTATAAGCAAACATAATCTCTTAAACAAATAAGTTATACATATCTTCTTTACAAATAACTAATACTTATCTTCGTAAGTATTCTTGTTCTCCAATCAATCTTTATCTCTTCTCTGATAAGTCATTGATCTCATCTCTGTCAGCATAATCCTTCCAGCAGTAGTAATCACTCAGCAGTTGTAACTGAGCACAAGCAGTATTAACTACTTAGAAGTTTACTCTAGCAGTACTAATATACACTAGCAGCACTAACTTTTGTACTAGCAGTAGTAACTACTTAGTATATTTTCAGTCTTAATCTCTGAGCAGTCTTAACTTCTACTAGCAGCAGTAACTTTATACTAACAGTACTAATATATACTAACAGTGGTAACTAGCAGTAGTAACTTTTATACTACCAATACTAACTACTTAGTATAATTTTCATTAGTATTACCAGCAGCACTAAGTTATGCTTGACATCACTAATATATACATGAGTAGCTGTGACTCTAAGAATCATTTTGAAGTCTTTTAATCCCAACAAAATGTCTTCCCCGTATCTTATCGTAAATGTAGTAGGGTCAATAGTACCTTTAGTGAAACCTTTGGACATAAGGAAATTTGAGAGTTCATCATAACAGGCTCTTGGAGCTTGCTTCAATACATATAGAGCTTTTCTTAGACGGTGATCTTTTTCTGGATGATTAGGATCAATAAACCCATTTGGCTGAGTAACATAGACCTCCTCCTTTAGTGGACCATTAAGAAAAGCTGTTTTAACATCCATCTGATAGATTGGAAAAGATTTGTGTGCAGCGTAAGCAACATAGATCCGAATAGCTTCCAAGCGAGCGACTGGAGCAAAAGATTATTCGAAATTAATGCCCTCTTCCTGAGCATATCCCTTAGCTACAAGTCGTGCTTTATTGCGAATTACAATGTTGTCTCCATCCTTTTTGTTCTTCCATAACCACTTTAGTTTGATGACAGTCTTTCCAAAGGGTTTGTCGACAAGTTCCCAGACTTTGAGTCTGTCAAACTGATGAAGCTCTTCCTGCATTGCGTCGATCCATACGTGATCAGCCATTGCTTCCTTAATGTTTGTTGTTTCTGCAGTACTCACAGTGAGCGCGAACGTGCCCATGTCAGGATATGTTGCAAGTTGTCGTCTTGTCTGCACTGTCTTCAATGGATTTCTATGAACTTGCTCTAACGGGTGATCTTTAGTCCATCAGTAGTTGGATTGGTGACGTTGGTAGAATGTATAGATATTTGAATTATCAACATTGCGTGAGGAAGACTCAGCAACTTCTTGTACCGGTGTACAGAATGGATTGATACATTCATATGATTCAAAATGTACATTGTCTGCTTGATATGTGTTGTTTTCCTCAGCATTAATGTTTGTTGATGGAGTAATCAGTTCTGTTGTAGGTTGAACATTCGTTGTAGGTTGTATGTCTTATTGTTGAGAATTATCAGAGAGAGCTGAAGACTTGGATTGTATTTCCTTTAGTGAAGAATTCATCGTACAAAGGACTGAATAATAAATCCAACTCTTATAGTGATGATGCATCTATGTTTGCTGGAGGAGAAACATTTGGAACAAGCTTTGAACTTGAAGGTTCATTGCAGTTGTCTTGAATTCTGAGTTCTGACCGGTTATGATCAGAAGTCTTTTGTAGTTAGGACGCGAGGCCGGAGTTGTCATAATTCGACGCCTTAGACAATTCTTTGATTTCATCAAAGTTGATATGAATAGATTCAACTATCAATCTGGTTCTCTTGTTGTAAACTCTGTATCCCTTTGACTGTGTAAAATATCCTACAAAAATGCACGGATCCCCTTTCTCCTTCATCTTGTCAAGGTTTTCACAATCTCGGGTTAAATAACAAGTGCAGTCAAAGATGTAAATGTGTTTGAGAGAAGGTTTTCTGTCATTAATGATGTGATACGGTTTCTATTTATGTTTAGGGATGATGAGAGATCT
>BQNB010176724.1:0-13034 GCA_026074375.1 Tanacetum coccineum
GTTTCGAAAGTTAATTTGATATGTAGATGGTGCAAATTGAATTTTATTATTTCGAGGCATGCAGAGAAACAAAAAAAAAAGAAATCATGAAATGCATCTATGCATCTAATTAAAAGCTAGAAAACACATTATGATGCATTATAATGCATCTAAGATTATAGAGATGCATCTACTCATGTTGATTTTTCTCAATATGATTCGTTTATCTTTGATCTTTCGAACGATCAGTTTCCTCCTGCCGATAGGAGTGACTTTAATCATGAGGAGTTCGCCGATGGACTTGCTCACATCATATCTCCACCGGAGTATGATCATTTCATGCTTTAAGATTGAGCCCGAGCTTTGGGCAATCTTACTATGGATGTGGTGAAAGATATTTTCCCAACAAGAGAACCAAGAGTTCATGTGCCTAATGTTTTACCCACCCATCCCACCCTGGATACGGATTTCATACTTTTAAGTGAACCTCTCTTCGCTTATATTGTATGGATCTTTCTTGCTTTTCTCACGTATCCCGTTGTCCCTCCATATCCACTTGCTCCCCCATGGACCAATGAATTCGGGGTCGAGTCGAGCTTGTGACTCGGTTAACAAAAACAAGCGATTCATGGGTGGATAACCCATGCTTTTACCATTCTATCTTCTTTCTATTTGCTAATAAGTGTTTTTGTTGTTGTGCGGAGGCTCGCCTCTTCCATTATCCGTGTTTTGTGTTTTGTGGTTTATTGTCCAGGATTGCCCGGATTTTCGAAGCCTCTCGTGCTCGCGGTTTTGTACTTCGATCACAAGATCTTCACATCCTCAGCTTCATTTGGGAAATCTAATATCCTAATCTAATCAACTAACGTTTATCTTTAGCATAATTCATAAACGGCTTTAGATTTACGTAGAGACCCTTCTTAAAACATTGAGGACAATGTTTAATTCTAGTATGGGGGGGGGGATCTATCGATTTGATTGTGCCTGCAGTCGTTGTTTTCACGTAATCCCATTTTTACCACCAAAATTTCAAAAAAAAAATGAAAAATTTTTAATAAAAATAATTGTTGTTTTGTAACAGTTTGACTTTTGCTGGTTAGAATAAGTATAAATTTTGACTCGATCGAGCGTGTTGAGATCTAGCTTGTTCCTTAATGTTTAGGCTAAGCGTTCGAGAATTCTTCACGCGTAGACGTAAAATGATAGTGTAATTATGTGTGGGATGCATACATAGGATTTTTGGAAAATAATTACGAGCTTATGTGTGGTCCGTGTAATTTGTGGCCTTTTTCTCCCATAAGCTTATAACCTGATTAATATACGTCTATTTTAGAGTATTAAGCTTAAATCAACAATTTTATGGAGGTCATATATGGCAAAATTTTGTAGCCTTAGTTCAAAATTTATACTTGGAATTTTTCCAAAAAAAAAAGAAGTCTTCTCTTATCATCAAAAAAAAAAGATAAGTATAAATTAAACTTTGGGCTGACTGATAAAAGTTGTTGTCTGTTTATTGGCCGGCTCACATACCGATGTTGCAGCCTTACTAAAGAAAGCCCATAGTAAGAATAATAATCCGGAGAATGATAAAAGTTTGCTGTTCTTGCCGGCTCACAAACCGATGTTGACAGCCTGCTAATTGGTCGAGGGTTACAATTGCATCAATGTTTTAATAGATAAGACGTGGACCACCGACAGCTGAAATAATAAAACATATCTCTTTTTGTTAAATTTTAAATATGCATTTGAACTTTGATATTCTTTTTAAGTTTTGAGTATAAGGGAGATAGAAACTACTAGGAAGTTTTTGAAACCTAAGGTCGTGAGTCCCATGATACTAGTCTCTGTGGGGGTTGTCAAAAAGCCTGGTCACTTTAGCCGAAAGGTTGGGATGTGTCCGAGACGAAAGTCGCTACATGGGTTGATCTCGCCTTCAAACTCTATTTTTCTCGGGAGTGAAAATGAAACAAGAATTTTTGGGGCCCAACCTTCCAAAAACTGTTGATCCATGGTGAAATTCATATATAGCTCATCACTAATGTTATAATAATTATTGGGAGTGAAAAGTTCACAAGTTACAATATGAGTCTTTTTAGTGTTAGCATCTTAACTGTTATTCTTAACTGTGATTTTACAATTTTTTAAGCTTGGTTTGGAGCGAGTGAAAAGTCGAGAACGATGAATTTATCCTTTTCGGGGCATTCTCGGATCGAAATGCATCTTGTTCTATGATCCCTAACGGTTATGAAAATAACGAAAGTCAAATAAGTTAGTTAGATGCTTAAAAAGAAAAGTACAAAAAAAATTTATAAGTGTATACATTTAAATGGTAAAAACGGGGCTTTTCAAAACTTATGAGTCTTTAATTCCCTTGACGAACGCTTAGCTACTTTTCGAGGTTATTAGTCGAGGGGGATCGAGATTCTTAGTTTTCTAAGTGCTTACTTCATAGCATTGCGTGAGGACACGACAATGTCTTAGTATGGGGGATTTTGGTATGCGTTTAATTACACATACTTTTCACTATTAAAATGAGACTTAAATGACAAACGTACAAGAAGTCATTGTATTTGTAGTTTTCACTTATCTTGTGCAGGAAACGATATCCAAGAAAAGGACGAAAAATCAAGCCAAAACGGACAAAAACAAGCACGGAACGGAAAAGCGTGAAAAGACAACGCCAAATCGATAGCACAAAGTCAAAAATAAACCAAGTCAAAGTCAAGAAATAATCAAAGTCATTTATCGGGAAGTGGATTTGGATGATGAGCATCGAATACCGAGCCGATAAAATGTAGGACTACCAAAAGGTGGGCCCACCGTCCCCTACCTACCTAGTAGGCCAGGTCAGACCCATTACCTTTATAAACCATATAAGCCCCCCACCCCCATAAACCAAACAAGGCCACTTTCCATTTTGAAATAAACAAAATCCAACAACCCCATTTCTTTTTATATAAACCAAAGCGGGCACATGTTAATAACTGGCCCAGTCTAATCCATTTTTCACTGTAACGGGCGTTTATAACAACAAGGACGAATGTTGCTAGTTAGCTTTAACTTTGAGGGATAAAAACCTGACAATACTACCAAAACCTTCTTTAAGCACTCTTGGACGAAATTTGTAATAAGAAAGAATTTACTTTGGGGGACTAAGTTGTACATTCCACCAAAGTTTTTAAACCAGTTATTTTCACTGGTATTTCTTCCCATTTCATTTTTCCGCCATTCACAAACTCGCATTATGCGAGTGTCTGTGGCTTTGCAAACCACGACAAACGAGTTCACTTCACTCCAAAAATCGCTTGTTTTTTTCACATCATGATTACACCTTGGCAATCCAAATGAATTCATCTGGCTATTACACAAAGACATAAGACCAAACAGGTATGACTTCCAAACAGCTTGGGTCTACTCAATCCAAGGGCGATGATGTCGCTTTGTTTCTACCTTCACAAGAAACACATAGAAACACAGTTATGTAGACTCAAGACCTTAAGTTCTAGTATTATAGGACCTTTAGTAGTTCATTCTTTTTGTGAATTTTTGAGTTTTAGGCTATATAAGATAAGCTTGTAAAACAAATCTTTGTACCACTTTTAATATTGTCTTTTTAATTTAAATGTCACTTAAATTCTGTTTTTAAATTTCTTGTCTTTAAATTATGCAAGTTACTGTTTATCTTCAATACCTTGTCATTTACTTATTTGCCTTTTAAAAACCTGTTTGTCAAGCTTATTTATAAGTTTCTATGTTCTTAAAAGTCTTTTGTAAGCATTTTTTGAAAATCTGTCAAGAAAAACTTTGTTTTTCAAACTTTAAGGGGGTGTTTGGCACACGAGTTAAAAAACGGGGTCAAAATTGGCTTCTTTAAACTTTGGGTCTCAATTGTCATATTTGGAGGAAACCCTTTTTGAGTGAGTCTTAATCTGTTTTTCATAGTGTCAAGGGATTAATTCCTGTTTTAAAGTTTTTTCTTAAGAGTTTGTGCAAACTTATTGTGACAGAATGAGTTTTAAGCACTTCTTTTGAATGAGCTTTCCAAACCAGTTTTTAGTCCTTGTGTGTGTGTCTTTTATAGTGTCTAAGTTGAGTGGAATCAATCTTTTTGAGTTCATAGTATCTTTTACAATAGATGTCAAATTTTTTTTCAGTTTTCACGATTTTCTTTTGTGTAAAAACTGCCAATTTTCATTCCTAAAAATTCAGATGGTTATTTTTGTTTTTAGTCTCTAATTTTTTGCATACAAGTTTATTTTGAGTCACTCTTAATCTGTTTTAAGTTATTTTTCTGTCCTGAGCTTATTTGCAAGCTTATTTCTAAGCTCACTTTTTAGCCCTTAGAAACTTATAAAATCTCCCCTGGTGCAAAAGTCAATATTTGCAGCCTCTTTATGTAGCTTATTTTTAGTCAAAAATTTATTTTCTTTGCATTTATAGATTCCCCATAAGCCAATTTATAAGTGTCATAGAAGCCTTAAGATTAGGACCCCTATAGGTTGATTATTTTTTATTCTCAGAGCCCACTTTGACTGTTTGGTCTGCCAGTTTGGACCCTTAGCTTATTTAGGTTTTCTGGCTTACTTGCTTATTACTTTTGGCTTATTTTAGTTGTTGTTAGCTTATTTAGGTTAGGATAACCTTATGCCTTAGCTTACTTTTCTTTGCCTTAGCTTATTTTTCCCTTTAAGTTTCCTAATAGCTTAGTGCTCTTTTGCCTTAGTTTGTATTGTGTTAGTTTTGTTCTCCTTCGTCATAAGCTCTTTTCCTGCTTAATCACCAATTGCTTATTTCCTTTTTAGATTAGTTTATTAAGGTTTAGTTTCCCATTACTTTTCTTATTTTATGTTTTACCTAGCTTATTTAGCCATAGGACTAGCAACAGTTAGCTCATTTTAACCTTAGAGTAAAATAGCATTTCTGTCCTTTTTCTTAGCTAACTGGCTTATTGGCTTTATCCTTTGTGCTTATTTTTGCTTAGAATAGCATACTTATTGTTTAGTAAGATTTAACTCCACTTGTTGCTTATTTAGTTGTTAGCATTTGCTTATTTGTCCACCAAATAAGCCCAATAGTTAGCTTATTTTAGGTCCCTAGAAAAAAAAGCTCACTTCCATTTTCTTTGCTTATTTTAACAGCTTATTTTTAAGTTTCTCAAAAAGTGTCTTTTTTAAAAGTTATTAGTTTTTGTGTGTTTTATAAGTTAAAAAAAAGTTTTTATAAAAAGTGAGAGGCCCAGGCTCGAACCCTGGACCTCCCCCTTTATACCCACATCCCTAACACACACTGCATAACCAATTGTGCTACAATAGCTCATCCTTGAGTATTGTGCTCAATTAATTCCTTAAGGGCCTTGTTGGCCCAATAAGCTTTTAAGTCCTTTTGAATTTTAACTGCTTATTGCTATATACTGTTTGTGTAAGCTTATTTTTCATGGGACATCTATCTTTGCTAGTTTTTTTAATTTTTTCATAATTTTTAAAATAGTTTAGTTTTTTTTTTCATTTATTTTTCTTGAAATTCGTTTCTTATGTCATAATACGCAAACATAAAAATTATTTAAATAGTCAAAAAATATTATTCTTTTTGAAAATTTTCTTTATCATCTTGCACTTTAGGAAAAAATAGATTTCGCTCTCGTAGGGTTAATTTTTTTGAAATTTGATTTTTAAAGAACGGGATAAGGGGGGTTTCAGCCTGAGAGACTGGCACGGGTTTTGTGGTGACTAAAATCAACTTAAGACACTAAAACACACGCAAGCAAATTAACAAAAGATAAAAGAGCGGTCTAGCCAAATATAAGAAAACTGTATTAACCATTATTAATCCAATCATAACGTTGGTTTGTTTATTTAGTGCAATGATTATTTATGTCGAGGCGGCATATCATTCTTAAGATTAAGGCGGTACTTCTTCCTTAAACCTAGACACGTAGAATTCTGTCACAATTAAATGCATCCGCATAAAGCATCCTTATTTGCTGATTATAATATTTCTTAGGGGTTAAAGCAATGGTGATCTTGTTAAACCCTAGCTCATAGAGACTTTACCCAATTACTGCTTAATGGTAATTCATACACTAGTAGTCCACTAACCAAGTCTTTACCAATTAACTAAGAACGTACTCGTTGATCCCTGGGTCACCTGCTGTTCCAACTAAGCTCACTATCTAAGGGCAAAGGTAGGTCGTTATTTGTGATCCTATTGGTCTAGATGTATAAATCACTATATGGAGAGCTATCCTGGCATCTAGATTACCTGGTCCGTATCGCTAGATCCAGTTGAATGATAGGTCGCATACTAAAGCACATAAACAAGTATAAATTGATAAACATAAACAAGCAATCAACTATAAATTAAGCAATCGAGATAAACAAACCAAACATTCAGATCTTCATAATAATGGCTAATACTCGAAGGTATTAGCCTTCAAACGTCATAATCAATACAAGAGTAAAAATTTAGCCAATGTAAACTAACTGAGTTAACGAATGATACCAAAAAATGAATGATTACAAGAGCATAGGAGATTACAAGTTGTTTCCTATTGAATTAATCACGTTGCAAGACCTCTTCTGCTCTTCTTCTCCTCTGAAAATCGACTTTTATGGTTTAGGTATCGAAAATTTGATTTAGCACCCTTAAAACTCGTTTTTGAGTTTTCTATTTATAAGGTCTGGAAAAAAGGTTGATACGACGTATCGAAAGTCTTCGACACGGCGTATTGGGGATTTCTTGGAGTAGGGACCACGTTCGATATCTTCCAGAATATTTTATTTCCATAATGCTTGAATACGGCGTATTGGTCTTTCCTGGATACGGCGTATTGGATCTTGTTTCCTTCGTGGTCTTTAGTGAAGTGTAGGCACAGATACGCCGTATCTTACTTGATGGATACGGCGTATTGGTTGTCAGAACAGTAATCTTTATATTTCGTCGTTTAAGCTCCAGAATTCGTGCCTTTTTGCTAATCTTCACCAAGTACTCCATAATTACTTAAATTCTCAAATATAAATGATTAATTAACAATTTGGTATGTGCTTAATTACACATACCTTTTACCTATAAAAACGAGCCTAAATGGCCAAAAACGGACATAAAATGCCAAATATTTGTGTGTTTTGTGATTTATGACTGTGCAGGTAACGGATATTCACTAAAGGACAAAAATGAAGCCAAAACAGACAAAACCAAGCACGAGATTGGAAAGAGCGTGAAAAAAATCAAAGTCGAAGACGTGTTTATCTTAAATGAGCTAACCCGCACCCATTTAATGGGCTAGGCCAACTCATTAAGCCTTTATCTATAAGTCTTACAAGTTAAAAATGGTCCAAGTCTAATCCAACACAAACCGGCCCAACTTAAGCCCAAACCAAAAGTCCATTAACCCTTAACCATAACACCCTTTACCCCTTTTCACCGTTAGTCCTTAAGGACTAACAATGCTAGTCCTTATTCTATTACACCATTAGTCCTAAACTTTTCACCATTAGTCCTTAAGCATTAACCTCGTTAACACTTTACCATTAACCACCGTTACCCCCAAATTATATAAAACCATTTCCAGCCAGAAACTACTATTCCCCTGTCACTTTCCTCGACCCCAGGGATCTTTAATTCCACCAATAGTAATAAAACTATACAGGCAGCTGAGACAGCATACATGGCGTAACGATAGAATGACATACTTGCTTGTTTAAACATCTCATTTCGTCGTAAAACCCTATGGCAAATGATTAGGAAAGGGAAATAAATTGTTGTTAAATAAAAATTATGAAACAAATAGATTAAGACTAAGATACAAGTTGTTAGACACTTTTTTCCGACCGTTTACCATGATAAAGACACAACTATTTATAGACGTCTTGATCATAGATTAAAAACAACAACCAAAGTTGGCGTTCCCATAACGGTCAACTTCCCAATCATCCCATACTTTACATACTCTTACAAGATAAGTGGAGATTTTTTTTTTTTTACTCGTCCACTTTATACGAAAACTTTACATTCATTGATTTATAAGACGTATCAACGAATAATCGATCCTTCGTGTAATTCCTTCGGTAATTACGAAACGATTATCTTCAAACTTTCTCCTCTTTTTTTGTTTCGATTTTTCTAATTTTTTTGTTTTTTGTTTTTTACAATACTAACCACGAATCTCGGTGTAATTTCACCATCTTCACGATCATAATAATTCCGAATAATTTCTTCGATAATTCTTTATTCTTCGGACGTACCATTAATTGCGATGGTAGTAAAAATACATGAGCTTTGACTACTTTATACATTCCCATTTACAATGTGCAAATTTCCAACCATACCAAAGATAGAAAATGACACAAGACTCGGGAAATACACACTTTACACTTTAAGCAACTAGCAACTATAAATTAAACTTAATCTAACAGGGTAGGTTAAGGTGTAAAAGTGTAACAAAATAAATAGTTGGTGTAATTCCTAAAGGATTGGCTCTACGGGTTATTCTAAGGGTATCTTACTCTTATAGTGAGAGAAACCAAAGGTTCATACGGGGGTTAACTAACCGGTGTAGTTAGTTAATAAACAACATGAATAGGCTTTTTGGTGTAATCCTAAAATTTACCAATTTAAACAAGTTACTCCATCTAAATCCATAGTACTCATCACTGTGATCTCGAATAGATATACCAAGCCAAGTTCTAAAGTCTACTACATCATCGGCACACTCATATTTTTGTGGAATTTGGGTAAACATTTGGAAACAGATAAGGTTAAATCCTCACAATATCTAATAAGGGTTATTGTGTGCGGGTTATGTAACATGTAATTTCACAAAAAAAATTAATTTGAGCATAATTTAAGCATTTTAATGTGAAAAATACTACAAGTAAACATTCTAATTCCATCTCCCCACTTGAATTATACAACGTCCTCGTTGTATGAATAAAACATTAAATACGGGAATTAAAAAGAATCAGAATGAGAAACTCCCCTGATATTTTTGCTCGGTAGTGATTCTCCATGTTGATTTATTGAGGAAGAATTTGTGTTGAACAGCCGTCTTGAGTTTTCAAGACTCCAACACTTCAAGATTTCTAGATTTGTAAATTCTCTACTGATATGTGCTTAAACACACATCATTTGTACCCCGGAAAACACATTAAAATGGACTAAAACACTAAAATATGCTTAATTATATTGCAAATATGTTTGGTTTGTGTTTGATGTTTTGCAGGTACATGGGATTGAAAATAAAGCAAAATAGTATACCTTTCAGCAAAGAGCTTGAAGGACGTTTTATTGTTTTTGAGATCAAGACGAACGTCGCTTTATATTTCCAGCATGCCTTTGGGAAAGAGCACGGAAATTCGGAGTTCTACGGGCTTCTCCTCTTATTGTGCCGGCCCGACACATTTATTTGGGTCAGGCTCCGATCCCATATTTTATCAAAGCCCAAATGAACATTTTGGTTAAATAGATAACCCAGCCAGAAGTCAATGGGGATGAGCCCACGTCTTAAGAATGATATACCTCCCCGAGAGAAGAAATCATTGGACTTAATAAACAAACCAACTTTCTAATCGGATTAATAATGGTTAATACAGTTTTCTTATATTTGGCTCAACCGCTCTTTTATCTTTTGTTTATTAGCTTGCATGGGTTAAAGTGCCTTGAATTGATTGTAGTCACCAACCAAACCGTGCCAGTCTCTCAGGCTACAAACCCTCCTTTTCCTTCGTAAGATATAGGATTAGAGACTGACATAAAAGGTTTAAGAATAAGAGATAAAATTTAACTAATTAGATAACCAGAGATAATTAAGTAAATTGATAGATTTAACACTCAGCTATCAAAATGGTTTGACCACCTTACGACATACCACGAAACTACTACCAGATCACAGGTACACTGCCCGTTAAAGTGTTGTTTTTGGTTTAGTTGGCAAAATATAAATTTAAAACTTAAATCAATAAAATATACATCACACAACGACACATCAAATAGTAAAAAGTGCTTAAAGAGGTTTCGGCTTATTTTCTAATCATAGTATATTTAGATAGTTTCATTTAAGTTTAGAATAGTTTTTGAAGAACTTTTAAAGTAGCTTATTGTTACTAGCTTATTGTTTCATTTTAACTTTACTTGTTTTGAGATGGTGAACCCGGTTCTACTCATGTGGCGAGGAGCTTACGGGTTGTATAAGCTAGCTTTATTTTCTAAGTTTATAGCTTAGTTAGATTTTACTAGCTTACTAGAGAATAAAGTTTTAAATACTTTTTAATCTATTAATTAAATAAAGTCTAAATGAGAGATAAACTTGGCATTTGGTTTAGTTTATATAATCAGACGGTTTATTCGTATCAGTTTTATCATTCGGGTTCTACTTTCTTTTCCCTTTTCTAATATTAGTAGGTTTAGTTTATTTAGCTTAATATGCTTTTTATTATTGTTATGCTTATTATTGTTAGTTTAGTTGCTATGCTTAGTGAGTAGTTTAATCATATGCTTGTTAAGTAAGTTGGTGAATAGTGAATTAAGTGTGAAATTTAATAAGTGACTAGTGATTAATAATTTGCAAAAGTTATTTAGTTTAGTGTTTTATTTAGTCGAATGGTAAAAAGCCGTAAGATTAAGTAGGCATTAAACTAGTAATTAATATCTTGATAAAAAGTTGTTTTCAATATTAAGCCAACGTTTTGAGGAAACGATTATTTAGACGGATATTAATTCATCATTAAGATCTAAAACTTCACACTTAAGAATCTATTCACTTTTACTTGACAAGCATATTTCTTTTTATATTCTTCATTTTTAGTAGCTTGCTTATTAATTAGTATAATCTACATTATCGCTATCTTTAGTTTTAATTCAAAACAAAAATTAAAAGATATTCAAGCATTAAATTGGAAACATTTTCGTGAATTTCAAATTCATCTCTCGTTGGGACACGACATCCGGAGGATCGAATATTACTTTTCCTAAAGTAATTTTTATCTGGCGTGATTACTATATATTATATTACTCGACTAGTCTTTCGGGACGAATCATCTATCACTTTATACAAAACTTTACATCGTTGACTTATAAGACGTATCAACGAATAATCGATCCTTGATATAATTCCTTTGGTTTAAGCTTTTGCGAACGATTATCTCCAAACTTTTCTCCTCTTTTTTGTTGCGATTTTTCTAATTTTTTTTAAACATATACGTAACTATGAAACTCGATGTAATTTCACCATCTTCACGATCATAATAACTCCGGATAATTCCTTCGATTACTCTTCATTCTTCGGACGTACCAATAATTGTGATGGTAGTAAAAATACATGAGTTTTGACTACTTTATACATTCCCATTTGCAATGTGCAAATTTCTTCCTAACCGTACCAAAGATAGAAAATTGACACAAGACTCGAGAAATACATATTTTACACTTTAAGCAACTAGCAACTGATAAATAGACTTAATCTAACAGGGTAGGCTAAGGTGTAAAGGTATAACGAAACAAACAGTTGGTGTTATTCCTAAAGGATTGGCTCTATAGATTTTTCTAGGGGTATCTTACTCTTAAGATGAGAGTAAACAAAGGGTTTATACGAGGATTTAACTAACCAGTGTAGTTAGTTAATAAAACAACATGTATAGGCTTTTTGGTTGTAATCCTAAAAATTTACCAATTTAAACAAGTTACTCCATCTAAATCCATAGTACTCATTATTGTGGTCTCGAATAGATATACCAAGCCAAGTTCTAAAGTCTACAACCTCACCGACACACTCATATTTTTGTGGAATTTAGGTAAACATTTGGAAACGGATAAGGTTAAATCCTCACAATATCTAATATGAGTTATTGTGTGCGGGTTATGTAACAAGTAATTTCACAAAAGTATGCTTGAATGTTTTTTTGAATTTGAGCATAATTTAAACATTTTAGTGTGAAAAATAGGACAAGTATACATTCTAATTCCCATCCCTCCACTTGAATTACACAACGTCCTCATTGTATAGATAAAACATTAAAAACAGGAAATTAAAATAATTAGAATGAGAAACTCCCCTGATATTTTGCTCGGTAGATTCTCCAAATTGAGTTTATGAGCAAGAATGTGTATTGTAAATGCGTCTGGATACCAGTATGACTACACCACACACAGGATTTCAGATGATTAATACTTCACCAACTTTGTCAATTTCTTTGCAGCGAGGTCCTGTGTAAAATATAGGAAAAACATGCAAAATCCTATCTCGGTACCTACGGTTAATTATAAATAAACTAAACAAACTGTACAGGAGACCAATATGCCGTATCCATAAACTAGAATACGCCATATTGAGAAACCTGTAAAAAGTATCTTAATACGGGTCAGTCTGTTGAATACGCCGTATCATATTCATGAATACGCCGTTAAGAGAGAACTGACAATAATGTTTTAAAGTGCATAAAAGTAAAGGACTGAAAAAATTCAGACATTCAATATGCTGTATGGTATGGAGCGGATACGCCGTATTGATGTCTGGTAAGACAGACTCGATAAAAATAAATAACAATCTGGGTTGTCTCTCGGGAAGCACTTTTCTTTCAGCTAGTCTTTAAGTTAGACTTTTTCTTCAGCTTTATTCATTCGATTCGCGTCACCTTCCATCCGTTTTCCTTTTTCTGAAAAATTTCTTGGTAGATATGAGACATACTATCTTCGTTGTAGATGTATCAAATCACTTAACAATAGACAAGATAGAAAGTTTAGAGAGAGAAAGTAGGTTGTATCACTTAGAGAGAGAAAGGAAAGGAAAATGTATTATGATGTGAATAACCAAATGAACAACCAACCCTCTCCAAGGCATGGAGAGTGGTATTTATATATACCCTAGGGCCGGTCACATAAGGATGACTTATGTTGACCCGGTTAGCTTGGTAAGTTTCCAAATATTACGCTACGAGATATACTATTACTCTTTTAGAAGTGACCGAGTCTTTTTGTAGGATCCCGTATTCACTTCACTTCATACAATCGATCACGAATCGAACCAAGAAAATGAGAAAGAGAGTTGAGTTGTTTAGAGAGAGAAA
>BQNB010176725.1:0-13033 GCA_026074375.1 Tanacetum coccineum
TCCGTTTTTGTTCTAGTTTTCTTTAAACTTACTTTTTAGTCAATTAGAGTCTATTTAAAAAGAAAATTTCATTTTAGGTTTAAATTTGGAAATTTAGGGTTTTTAACTGCTGTTTAGGGTTCCCGTTTTGCGTTTTTAATTAAAGTTTAATTTCTCGTTATTTGTTTTCGTGCTTAATTGTTATCATTTGTTTATTTTAATTTGTAGAAGTAGACAATCAGATCAATCTTTGTTTCCAATTCAAATCATTGTCCGAACAACAAACGTGGACTCAATTTCACAAGTCGTTGGGGAATAACGACCCGGGAATCATACTTCCCAGATAATATACGTATTATATTATATATATTTGTGAAGATTTTCCTTTTTAAATTTGTCCTCAAGGGTAGATTGGTAATTTTCTATAATCATATTATATTTTACGTGTATAGAATTTACACAACCAATGATGTGATTTCTTTATAAGTTTGTTAGAAAAATTATTTGTTTAAATAACTTGTCAAATAAATTCTTAAAATTGGATCTAGAGGTCGAAAGGATTTTCGATAAAGTTTTTATCCTAAAAAGTTAGTGCACGAATGAGTATGGCATTTGGTAATTAACACCTACTAAATGGATATGTTAGATAAACTTATGTTGATTCAGTCTCGAGTATAGGTCGAAAGGACTCGAATGAACGAATTTTGTAAATCATGTTTTCTATACAAATGACACTTAAATTATTGGTTTCAATGGTGTTCATAGGTCGAAGGGGTTCCCATCAAACCAATATTAAAACGAATCTTTCATGATACACCATGGATTGAAAATTGTTTACAAAAGATTTGTGCATAATTTGTTATTGTTTTATCCAAACAAACTCAAACACTCATACGGTACGATACGCCCACACAAGTATGGTTTCGTTTAGTTAAATTCCGTTTGTTAATTTTGTTTTACATGGTAATTAGGTTGTGACACCCTCGTTACTTTAACCACTACTAAGAAAATTATTTTTCACCAAATCTCTTGGGACGATCCCGACTTACCCACCTTTACTACTACGGACGAGTATACTTGCTCGTATGCGTTTTAGTCTAAGGAAAGTAGTTGTGTTATAAATTTTAAAACTTGCATCATAAACGACGCATCACCCACTTCACTACGTATGTATCTCTCCCACGGCGTCTGCTTCACATAACACAACATGACTGCAAGCACGGTCTCGTGCTGCCGCGCCAAGATTCGAGCTAATTATAACATTCAAAATCCAGGAACCTAGCGTGATGCATAACTAAATACCACCCTCTAATATATAGTTATAACAACTATGATTCACCGGCATGTCTGCAAATGCAACATTTACTCAGTGGATGACTAACATGCCTGTAAATGCTATAGTACCACATAAATAAAACCCGCCATGGCTGCAAACACAATAAAGTGATGCCAAGCCAACATATAGGTCAATTTCAACAACCACGGAAAGTCAAACCTAGCATGGCTGCAAACACAGTGAAGTGATGCCCCGCTAAGACTCGGGTTTATTCCAAATGCCACAATGTAAGAATAACGGCGAACACAGAAATAGTTTGGCTCAGACATGTGGCTACTGGAATGGACAAAGACACAACAAACATGGCATGGCTGCAAACATGGTGCCATGCTTCCCCACCAACATCTAAGTCAACAACAACATTGCCATTAAACAACCTATTGTCATTACATATTCACAAATGCATAAACGCGGTAAAACCATCATCGCCCACAAAAGAACCCAAAGCCATTCAAACATAATTCACCATGACTGCAAACACAATTTAAGAATCAGACCCGGTCTGGCTACAAACGCAATCAAATGATAACCTACCAAAATAAGGGTAATAATGAAACCCGCCACGACTGCAAACACAAACTAAGAATGGCCCACCAAGATACAGGTCAAACAAACAACAATAACAACACAACATAACATCATGTTCAAAAAATCAAACCCATGTTTAAAAAACCCCAAAACCAAACCCGATGAAAATTGCATGCATTTGAACATTTGATTTCAATTAAAAAGAATATAACAGAATGTATACAAACCCTAGAAATCAAATTCGTTAACCTTACCGACAACAGGCGATCATATAACATCCGAAAACATGCAAAACACCATAACCAATATAACCCCAACCGATGATATAACGTCCGAAAAGATGCAAAACACCAATGAAGGGCACAATGGTCTTTTCACTTTAAATTTTGATTGCATCTTTAGTCCCTCACCACAAGGGTTCTACAGTGACCTTAACTGTTCAATTTTCTTATCGTTTTGTGCTCGCACGTTTAGTCCCTGAAGTTTCTTACCTATATATCCGTATTCCCGTCTTTTTCTTTTTCTATCCAACTTGTCATAAAACCCGATTCCCACCCTATAAACAAATCGTTAAACTCTTTTTAATAAAAATGGACCGTATTGAGGAGATTGCAAAGGATGGAAAGTTTATTAAAATTGAAGATCAATTGCTAGTCTTAATCAGGAGACAATTAAAGACTGAGTTCATGCTTGAGGAGAAGTTTCGAGATCTATGTAAGGAGATGTCTAACTTTGTTAAAGAAAGCGAAGATATGGTACAGGAGTTTAAAAGGTTAAGTGGTAACGATGTGGCGAAGGAAACTCTTCATTTGTTGAGACGTGGACAAAAGCGTGATGTGTATAAGATGACGCGTCACCAGATGATGGTGAATGAATCTCATCTTAGTGTTTGTGAGAAGCATACCTTTGTTAGTAAGATGAATTTAGGGACACTAGCTTAGGTTTTGGTTTGGTTTGTGGTGGTTTACTTGTTTAGTCATTTTTTGAGTATGTGATTACGGTTCTTAACCTTGAATGAATATGAATATATTTTATATTTTAAGGTTTTCAAATGATTTGTATTGTTCGTTAAGTAGTATTCAAAGTAGTACTATTTTAGAAACTACCCAAGTTGATCAAGTAGAATGAAGGATAATTAATTTCCCCTGTTGGTCCCTAACCCGAGTCATTGTAACCCAAATTGACTTGTAAAAGTCAAACTTATCGAAACATCAACATACAAAAGTAGTCAATGTTTAAGAACAACATAAAAGTAGGCAATGCTGTAAAAGTCAAGATTTAATGATATTACTTAATTGTCAATAACACACGGAAGAACAACACAAAACACAATAGAGTAACAACATCATCACCCATTTAAAGTTTCTTCATAGCTTCAATAAAATCCCTTTTTTCAAAGGTCCGTATTTGAGTTTCGTTGATGTACAGCATTAATTATTGGCGCATCTCCATTTCGCGATGTTCAACTTCCCTGAAAAAAGTAACAGCTTTCCATGCACGCTTTAACTCGTCAATAAGTCCCTGCTTTTTTTCAAACTTTTGTCAACATCTTTCACAATGTCTAATAGTTTTCATTCTATTTGGTTGTCGTTCGCAACCTCCCTTTCCATTTGCACAACCCACACACGAGCATAAATTTTGGTTTTTGCGGCTTGTTCTAGTTCTTCTAGATTACCAACTGTTCCTGAACCGTCAACATCCATATTTGAAGTTTCTATACGTTTGCGTTTCATATTTTTTGGAATATGTGACTCATGATATAGCTTAGTGCTTTATATAAGAGTTTGTATTTTTTTGGAATATGTAACTCGTGATATAGCTTAGTGTTTTATATAAGAGTTTATGTTAAGGGTTATGATGTTTCATAACCGTGAACGGTCAAATGTTGTTTCATTATTAAATCGTTAATATGAAGAGTTATGATGTTTCATTCGTCCCTAAACTATTTATTATTATTGCATACTTGGTCCCTGAACTTAGTGTTCCCGCCAATTCTACAAATTAATTGCGATGTATCGAGCCGTGTGAGAAACAGTCAGATGCATTGCAACTAATTATGACACTACACGTCTTGCATTTCGACCGTCAATTGCATTAAATTTACTTTGTTGATATTTAAGGGGTGATACCCCTTATCGTTTGCATACCCAAAAACATTTTCAACTTAAAAACAAGTTCAAACCAAAATCCCAATTAACATAAACAAAAAAATGGTTATCTTTCCACGACTAGATGAACTTGTGGTAGCTGCTAATTCTAGGGGGTTGTTTAATGGGATGTTTTGATCGGGAAAATGGAAAAGATCTTGACTTTGCAAATGGTCTCCACAACTTATGGGCTCAGTTGCTTGAGCGTATAAACAAAAGGCAACTGTTTATAATTGAACTGGAGGGTTTGCGTCCATCTGTCATGACGCACAAGATTCTAAAGTTTCTAAACGAGGTTCAAAAACATGATCTTATTCAGTTGTTAGAGCTTAGGAAAATGATTGTAGGAACATATCGGCAGGTGTTAAGAAAGATTGCTTTGATTGAGACAATCAGGTCTTTGTAGAAGTCTTGTTTGTGTCAATCCTTTTTATTAGATTTTGTGGTATGTCCAAAATCTATATTTTTGAAAAAAAAAATACATCTTAATATATTATGGTTGCTTAATTCTATGTGTTTATTTGATGGAATGATGCTATACTTTGTGATGTTAAGATTATTGCGAATATACAACTTGGGAATTTATTAGACACGTGGACCATAAAGAGTATATGTTGCACCGTTGGTCCCTAAGGTTAGTATTAGACACGTGGACCATAAAGAGTCTATGTTGCACCGTTGGTCCCTAAGGTTAGTTTGGTCTATTATCCTTTTCCGCCTTCCACATGTCTTCTAAAAGAAGATGGTTTTAAAGGACTATGCGTGTAATTACAATGGTAATTAATGAAAGTTACATAGAGCCTAGTGGATGTCAGTCACCGAGCCATGATTTCTTTGATATCTAATTATTATATTCACATTGTAACCACTAATTTAGTTAGTTTTTGCTATTTAAGTGTTCTTACCCAACATCATTTTCAAACCAAATACTCAGCGGTCAACAAAAATAAAAAACAATAGCCAACTTCCCACGTCTACAGGAACTTGCAGCTGCGGGAAACTCCAACAATTTGACTGAGGCAATGTCAGTCAGAGGGAGATCAACGCAGATCTCCAATTTGCAGTTGGATTAAGCCAACTGTGGGATGTGTTATACATAAGGGTAAATGAAATGAGAATGTTGTCATCCGAGCTGAATGTGTTTGGTGGTCCATTAGCAGTCCAATGTGTCGAGTTTCTCAAGCAGTTGTCCCAAACAGAAGTGCTTAGGATGTTGGAGCTAAGGAAGACGATAGCAGAAGTGCACATGCAAGTGCATAAAAAGATAGATTTTCTTATAGTTCTAAGGTTCTATTTGTGGATATTTGGGTTATCTTTTTTTTGTTATTTTTTTAGAGATGGGGATGATGATTAGGTTGGGTAAGTATCTTTTAGGTAGATGGTGATGATGGTTGTATTTGGGTCATGTCCCAAATTCTATTTTGGTAGTGTACAGCTGTATATAGTTTAAGCTATGTGTGAATATATGTTACAGTTTATGTATCTTATTTGTGTTTTGATTTTACAATGATGTTAACCCTTGTTTGGGAGTGTGGTCGATTCATTCCCACTAGTACATAAAATACCCTGTTTGACCATTGCAAGTCAAATTATTTGAATATGCGTGATCACAGTGCATAAGATTGTCAAAAATCGCCTAACTTGTAGGCTTTTCATAACCATCCGAAAGTTACAACTTAACTATTATATCATAAAACTTAGTAAAATATCAACTACCAAATACCAATGACACCAATGGGTTTTTATCAGCCTTTCTTTGGCTTTTCATCATTGACCGTCTCTTCTTGGGTGACTCTAATCCTCTTGCTTGGTCTTCTTTTTTCAACCTGTTCATCATCCAAACAATCATCAGCTACTTCTTGATCAGATAATGCTTCAGCTTGATCATTAGCCATTTCCATGACCTCTTCAGCAATCTCTTCATGAACATGTGGATAAAAACAACCTCTCCAACAACCTCTTATTGAACATTGGTTTGAACAACCACAATCTAAATTGATTGATCTAACCCAACAAAGAAGTCGTCAGTTTCATGTAAAGGATCATCTTGCCAATCAACTTCAGTACCTGGTGAATCCTTCTCAGGCCAATCCCAACCAAAATGCTCACTTGACTTTCCACTTATACTAGCATCATCATCTATGTCATACATAAAACAATAAAAGTCATCTGGACTATCTTTTTCCTGGATTAGCTTCTCTAAGACGTTATCCAGTGTCAAATTAAACTCTTCAAAAGCCTTTTCTTGACTATCTTTTTTCTTGGCTAAGCTTCTCTATCAGTTTGTTAATGCCAAACTCTAACTCTACGTTAATTTCTTCCAATACCTTGATTTCTTCATCACGTTCAACCATCGAATCAAACTTATTAAGAGCCTCTTTGACTAAACTTCTTTCCTGGCTAAGCTTCTCTATCAGTTTGTGTGTGCCAAACTCTAACTCAACGTTAATTTCTCCTAATTCCTTGATTTCATCGTCACTTCACATTTAAAAACTAATATAAAAAGTGAATGTAAGTTTATGATAGCTAAATGAAATGGATGGGGTCATTTGTTTTGGTCATACTTGCAAGGTTTACTTATAGAGGCAAGAAAATTATACGGCAAACTAAAAGGGACACTTCAGGATTCAGGGATGAAACTTGTAGCTAAGATTATCAAATTAGTTGAAATCTTGACAAAAGTCAAAACTTTTTATCCTTGAGGTAACAACTGGAACTATTGTTGAATGGTATGTGATGGATCAACATGTTTAGTGTTGATCATAAACAAACACCCATATTAGGATTGACTAAGTCGTTGACCATTTTTTCATCTAATTTGACCATTTTTTCCATCTAATGCTGTCAAGTAAAGCATTTAATGTTTATAATGGACCAACGGTGTAATTTATCCAAAAAAAGGCGGGAAAGTTAAATGTGTGAACTAGCAAACCAGGGACTAATTCTGAAATTAAACCTATAAGTTTAGGGACTGCAGATGTAATAAATAGTAGTTACATATTGAAGGGTACAACTTTCAATTGGGCGCGACTGAAGGATACAATTGTTTCACATGAACACTGACACATAAAAATTAAACATAAAGTAGCGCCAATTCGTGTAACACACACAAACACAAACCTTAATTCTAAACATAAACCGTAATTGTTTGGAAATGGATGCAACTGGTGGTAATGGAAGCAACTCTCCCGTTTGGCCGATTGTTGGTATTGTTTTTGTTTAAAAGTTTCAATCCATGTTTAATTATCTTTTTTATGCACTGTTCTTTTGAGAGTGTCCTATATTTATTCCGTTCTTTTTTCTTATAGATTGACAACGGCGCATGGATATGGACTCCATGATGGATAACCAGGAAACAGGAACTTGAAACCTAGAAAGGTCCATTGCTATAAAAAAGAAGAATGACTTGCAAGAAATGAAAACAAACCGGAACAAAGGTAACATTTATTCTGATGAAATTGTAAATGAATACTATGATTTATTGTTAGAAGAAGTAATAAAAGTAGACCTTTATTGACCAATTACAATGTACCTCTAGTTACAAATAGGTTGTTAACCAAACATTTTTTATTTACAAAAATCATTATCAATCAGTCTGATGAAACACCTTCTTCTGATAATATAACGGATGAGAACATTGCAAAATTTGAAGTTGCGGCTAAAGCAAAAGGTTCCTCCTCCAAGCCAAAAAAGGTTACAACTCATAAAGTTGTAACCCAAAAGGTTCACATAAACCATTTCCTGCTAGAAGCTCTGTTCCAATAAGAAATTGCATACTAGGCCTTGCAGCAGCTCATACATGAGCTTGTATTAGAAACAAAACCTTTAGAATAAGAAAAAACCAAAAGATGCAATATTTGCAGATCAAGACAGAAAGGGAAAAACGAGGGTTTTAACAAGAGGAAATGTTGTTGTTCAAGTTAACAATAGACACTATAAAAAGTCACATGTTTGTTTGTGTTTAACAGTAGTAATTGAAAAACAATGAATTTGTTACCTTTAAGGTTTGTTTGATCATACATTGAATGGTAGTTGATCAAACAGTTTATGTTCAAGTTTTTGATATTTTGCTTATGCATGTTATGTCCACTTTAATAATGTTGCTTGAATGTGAATAACTACTTATGAACTACTATGGTGAAACCTTATTCAGCATTGTATACTTTTAAATGTTGAAGTAATATGTTTTGATAAGTTTGACTTTTACAAGTCAATTGGGGTGGTGTCCAAAATAATACCAGTTTAGTGTCTTTTAATGATAGGGTTCAATGGTGATAGTTTGTTTGTTAGAGTTTGACTTGGGTAAGTGGCATTTGATTTTAAAACTGACCCTATTAGAAACTTACTTTAATTTCAAATTTCGTCCCTGTAATTTTGGTCTTAGCTTGTCCTCTTGTATTTCCTATTTAATGATATCTTAGATTTTGTGTGTTCCCAAAGTGCTTTAACTCACTATTTTTATACCATTTTAATAATTTCGGCAACAACTAAAATCACTACATATCGGAGATGATGCCACAAAATCACAGCACACGTGCTCGGGAAAACTCTGCACAACCACATGTAGTCTTTACAAACGACGACCTTTTGACTGAAATATTAATCCGATTACCTATTCTATGTATTCATCTCTTTACAACCGTATCAAAACAATGGCTAAAAATTCTCACTTCCTCTGACTTCATCCTTAACCGCAGCAAAATCCCTAACCTTGATCCTCCTGTTGGTCTTTTTGTTAATCACCTTAGATCTTTATATGAATGTGATTTTGTGTCGTTAAATTCCAGACTTGACTCAAGAAAATCCACTATGGATAACTCTTTTGGTTCCGTTGAGAAAGTTGATCAAGTTAGGATTTTGCAGTCTTGCAATGGTTTGCTTCTTTGTGCTAGTTGGGCGTGGCGTGTTTTTTATTACGTACATAATCCATCCACTAATTTGTTTAAAAGGCTTCCGCAACCACATTACTCCTATGATGATTCATGTTTTTACAGAAGTGTTGTATTGAGAATGACCTTTGATCCTAGAAAATCATTTGACTACAAAGTGGTGCAAGTTGGACGCACATCTTGTGACATTGAGATTCAAATTTATTCTTCAGAGACGGACAATTGGAGCCTGTGCAGGGACCGATTTAACTACTTCAGTTGTGATCATTTTGACAGTGCAATCTATTGTTATGATGCCTTTCATTGGCTAGAAACTGAGAATAGGCAGCTTAAGCATTACAAATTAAAATAGCTTAAACTCTTTTTACGCAAAACCACACGTCTCCAGCGGATAGATAATCATCGTTGTGTATTATAAGTATAGCTCACTTTTCTTGTTTGTAATATTTACGTAAATCTATAGCGTTACTTTCCCAAATGTAAATTGTTGATATTAATTAATAAGAAACTTATACATCGTGTTCGCTATTTGTCGTAGTTAAGGAAACCAAATGTAATAGACTAATTGAAATGACTACGCATATGACTAATTATATATCTCAAAATGAGATGAGAGATCATGATAAATGGCTACACCAAAAGGTACGGACTACGGAGTATAATGTATGTATATGTGAAGAAAAAGAAAATGAATTTAAACTTAGTCACACGTGTCAAAATTTTTATAATAGATGTTTGTGTAATTTATTGAGGTTTTTTACTCAATTAACTACTCCTACTCGCTTTTTTTTAACGGCTAATTATTAAAACACTAGAGGCAAAGAGGGAAGGAGCTAAATCAAACAAGACAATTAAGGGTTCTAAAGCCAATCGTTCCACTCCTATTGAACGACGCTTTACATCTAAATTTTACACCAATAAAGAAATAGAAACTAATTTATCAATATCAGCGTTGTTTCAGGGGAATCTTCTTTTCTTAACAGAAGCTTGTTGACGAAATTAGTTCCCCTATTTACCACCACAAACCATAGTACCTTATCCCTCATGATCGCCATTTGAGTATGGATTGAATCCGAATAGTTTCCTAATCAATCTTGTCATTACTCGTATAGTATTCTCTTCCAATAGTCGATATTCACTCCATGAAGATTTCTTACGCATACTTCTGTCTTCACTACAACGGCATTGAGAATTTATTGGTTATCGATTCAAACGGAATTTACAAAATGGGACAACAACTCGAATACAATATCCAATTTCTACGTCGAGAGATATTAAAACGCATTGGCGTATCTCTACATCTTATGAGCGCCGTTTAGATTTGACTTTCCAAGCTATCTGCTTTTAACCTTGTTCTGGCACTAGGACTTGAAGCCCCCACTATTAGTCCGGTCAAACTAACATCCTGTAAACCGATTCCCATCAATCTCCTTTCGAATTGAACAGCCATGAAAAGACCCCATCTCTTATCTAAACGTCACCACAAACGTAACGATCTTCGCCACATCCGCAAATGGCCTGTGAGTAGTCATCAGAGAAACTCTCAGCCAAAGAGTTAGTATGTATATGTGAAGAAAAAGAAAATGAATAAAACATAGTCACGTGTCAAATATATTTAATTATTTTGGTCATTTATTGATGTTTTTTACTCAATTAACACTCCTACTCGCTTAGACTAATACTCGAATAAAACGGCCAAATGACAGAAGCAAATCAATGTTGCATGCATGTATTAGATGTCGTTACAAGGAAACAATATCCTCACAACAATTTCGCTGGAAAATGGGGATGAGAAAGAGATACATGAATACAACAAAAAAAACATCACTATTTTGGGAAAAAAAAATTCAAACTTGCACGAAATAAATTACTCGTAACAAACAATGAGTTTCTTAGCTATTGATTTGTCTAAAGTCTCCATCACCTCGCTAAACGCTTTTCGGCCGGGTCCAAAGTATTCAACCAGACCGTAGTCGTTTTGTAACATGTTTATGTGCTTTCCGTCAGGTGAATGCCTTGATCGGTGTTTGGTGGGTTTGAATATTGGGTTTTGCCTTAGAGCGTTGGGTACCGTAACGCCGTGGGGTCCGGTGTTACGGTACCGTGGATGTGAAATTGACGACGGCGTTGGTGGCCAAATTGACACACCAACGCCTCGTTGAGGCTTGTTTTGTTAAAAAAAATGGCTATTTTAGCCGGTTTTTAAAAAAAATTATTATTTTTGCGTTAAAGAGCAACCGTAACATATCTTTTAAAAAAAAAATTAAAAATACCACAAACGGCTAGTTTTTTCAAAAAAATATATTTATTTTTTTTAAATATTTTTACCCACTATAAACTCATTTCATACCTCACAATCCTTCATCCTCAACCTTAAACTTTACAATCCTTCATCAATCTTCATCTTCATTCTTAAAAAAAATGGCCGACTTTCCCAATCAAGGTTCGTTTTGGAGCCTCCTTAACTCCGACACAATGGGTTCCGACTCTACCTCGAATTCTGCATTCCCCGGCTTTTCTAGCCAAACTCCGATGACTCCCGAGCAATTTGCTTTTCTTCAAACTCAACAAGAAGCTTTTATTGCATTTCAACAAACTTACCAAAACATTTCAACAAACCCACCACAACAACAAAGCCAATCTTCAAACTCATTTCCACAACAAACCGACTCCCAACCCAAAAAATCCCGAGTTAAACACGTGGCCAAAAGATCAAAAGGAAAAGAGGCCGAACCGACGGGTGAAGTTACTTTACGTTGGTCCTCGGACGAGGAAGCGTTACTTGCCGAGTGTTTCGTTGCGGTATCCGAGGATCGTAACGTCGGGCGGTCACAAGCGAAGGACACGTTTTGGGTTCGGGTTATGCACGAATTTAATCGGAAAAATTTCCAAAAACGTACCAAGGATATGTTGACAAGCAAATGGACGACTTTGAACCATCATTGCCAAAAGTTCAACGCAATATACAAAAGGTGTCATCGGTTGAAAAAAAGTGGCGAGAGTGAGGTTGATTTGATGGGCCGGGCTCGGGGAATGTACCAAGACGAGAGTAAAAATTCATCGTTTAATCACGAAAAAGCTTGGGCGATTTTGCGACAACACGCAAAATGGGACGCACCCGAAGTTGCACCGGTTGATTTAACCGAAGACAAAACGAGCGATTTTCACGCAACGGTTAACATCGACGAGCTATTCGGTGCCGATCCAAGACCTCGTCTCCCCGGCAAACAACGCCCCGAAAAAAAAACCAAATCCGACACATCGGCGAGCACCGGGGGAAGTCACTCGTCCCAATTCGGTGAGTTTGTGTCTCACGAGCTTCGGCTCAAACGGGAGGCCGCCGAAAAGGCGTTTGAGGCGTCGAAAGACAAAGACGAGACGATTAAAAGTTTGGATGAGTTGCGATTTCTCGCCCTTAGCACGAAGGATTTGTCGGACGATGACGCGTTTTGGATCTTGCGGAAAAAAATCAAATCAAAGCCAAGTTACGTGCCGAAATGCCGATGGAACCGAACAATGAAGACGACTCTGACGAGTAGTTTTTTTTAATAAAATTCGAATGTTTTAGTTTTAAGTTTGTGTAATTTTTTATTTTTTTTATTTCCAGTTGTTATTTTTTTTAAGAATTGTAATTTTAATTTTTAATGAATGAAAATGAATTTATTTAGTTTTAAAAGTGATGAAAAAAAATAAAATAGTGGGTCCCAAAAAGTAGTTTTATTGAGTTATGGTTACCTGAGTTTTTTTGAATGTGAATGTGAATGTGAAAAAGCTGATGTGGCGGCTCAAAACTTTGTGTTATCAAGTTATGGTACCTAGAGCTCTTAGAGTGTTCGGGTTTTACTTTCTAAAGTCTTTGTATGATTATAAAGAAGTTAAAATATTTAAGGTCGGTGGTTGTTGATGTAAGTTTATAGATAGTTTAGTTTTTTTTTTTTTTTAAACGGCCATAGTTTAGTTGGTTGTGTCGATGTAATCCTAGTTTCTGGCTAGTCTTTATATAATATATATTTGTCTTAAAAAAAATCTTATCTAGACAAAAGCAATATAACATCATGGGAAATGAATATTTAAAATTACATGATTGATGCTTATTGGATAGGAATAATTCTATTGCTCGATTGTGAATGATAATACTATATTTATTATTATTA
>BQNB010176726.1:0-13033 GCA_026074375.1 Tanacetum coccineum
AAGATTCCTTCGTTTTTAGTTTATTTGGTTTGAAGATCCTTTCACCCTCGAAAGTTTCATTCTTGTTTTATAATTAAAAAAAAATCATAAAATAAATAAAAAAGTAAAAATATTTTCCTTTTCTTTTTAGTATAAGTAAAAGATAAAAAAAAATAGAAAAATCAAAAATATAAAAAAATTCTTCCTTTTTAATTAAGAAATTGTCACACCCCGCCAAGGCGGAAACGCGAGGCGTAAACAAGAATTTATATCATCACAACACATGGTGTCTATATAGAGAATACTAAAATGAAAACTAAAGTAAAGCAAAGACACAAAGTGTCATAACAATACCTAAAACCTAATGGTGTCTTTATTAATGAGAAAGAGGTCTCGTCAATAAATCAAAAACCTTTAAAATCCATAATGTTATGGTTAGCTTATTTGTTTATTCAGCTTATGTTAATTGCTTAATATCCGTCTCAGTGTGCTTATTAGACTTAGCTTTAAGTTTCTGATAGCTTATTAAGCTTTTGGTTAGCTTATTTGAGCTTTTGGCTTAACTTGGCTTTTGCTTGAAATCTGTTAAGATTTTGAGTTGAAACTGAGTTTTGTTTTAGCTTATTTCTGGCTTATTTATAAGTTTCAGAAAAAGTTCCTTTTTCAAAGTTGCTTATTTTCACCTGTTCTTTAGTTTATAAAAAAGAAAAAAAAAGGATTTTACAAAAAGGGAAGCCACAGGGTTTTGAACCTGTGACCTCCCCCTTCTCATAGCCAAAACTTTAAACACACATTCACTGCTAATCGCACCTTCGGGTCTTTTTGTTATTACCTTCACACTTATCTTTCCTTTTAAACAACTTTTTGCCATTTTTTTCTTTTCTGTCCCCTTTTTTAGCTTAGTTTACAGCTTATTCCAAATTATGTTGTTGAACCCAATTTATTTTTCTTAGAATTAGAACTAGTTAAAAAGTAATTTTCGTGTGATTTTTTTAGATTTTTATAAATTAGTTTAATATTTTTTATATTTTTTTAGATTAAAAATGTTTTTAATTTATAAAAAAGAAAATAGAAAGTTAAAAAAAATATAATTCTTTTTTCTAAAATTATTGTTAATCATTTAGGACTTTTATAATAAATTTTCATTTTTAGGGTTAAAATTCGAATAATTTAGGTTTTTAAGTCGCGTTTTTTTTATTCCCGTTAACGTTTTTTAGTTTTAAATTTTTAATTGCTTTAATTATTGCTATTTATTTGTTTTTGCATTAGTAGAAATAGAATCCAAACCCAAAATCAAAATTTGATCATTCAAATCACGCGATCACAAACTTAATCACGATTCTTAATTCACGCCTCGTTGGGACTAAGACCCGAAAAAGTTTTGGATTTTACTTTGGTTAAAAGTAATTTTCTTAAAAACCTTACCGAATACTTACTCTTCATATTATTTGATATCTTGGCTATTAGTTATATATTAAGTATTTATTATATATGCTATAAAGCTAAAGTATATCAGTATCTTAACCGAAAGAGGAAGACACAAAAGTTTCTTAATCGTTCCATTGATTAAGGTCCCTATCAGTTTAAAATGATACGTCCTCAACTAGATCAACTGACAAGACCTCAAACCGAAGATGATCTTACGAGTGATGAATTAAAACAATATGAGGCTGATATCAAAGCAATGAATTTGATTCTGATCTCTATACCAAATGACATTTACAATTTTGTGGATTCGTGTTAAACTACACAAGAAATGTGGCTTCGGGTCAAACAGTTGATGCAAGGGATTGAGTTGAATGAAATTAATAGGGAAATGCGGTTTAATAATGAGTTTGATCAATTCACTACGGAAGCTGAAGAATCTCTTATGTTTGCGTATAATCGATTTTCACAACTCTTCAATGATCTTAGACGAAACAACATTGAACTTCCAAATGTCACAATCAACACTAAGTTTCTGAATTGCTTACAACTTGAATGGTATAAGTATTTCACCAATGTTCGTTTGGCAAATAATGTCAAAGACAAACCATATGATATGCTATTTGATTATCTTCAGCAATATGAGAAACTTGTCATTACTTCTCGAGCAAAAAAGGCTGCTAAGACACATGATCCTCTTGCCTTAGTTGCACACACAATTTCTTCATCTTCTTGATCTTCAACTCCTTATTATGTCACACATCCTCACTCTGTGGTAGATTATGATGATGAATACCAAAGGGAAACATTCAATGATGATCAAGAAGACGGTCTTACTTCTGCAATGATGCTTCTTGCTCGTGCAATCACACAACGCTATTCCACCCCAACAAATAACCAACTTCGCACCTTTTCAAACACAAGGAATCAAGTAGTTGTGCAAGCTGATAGGGTGAATGTTCAAAGTTGGAATGTTGGGAATGGTGGTAGAATTGCAAGGAGGTCATACAATAATCAAGAGGCATCTACTGAGAGTAGTAATGTTCAAAAAGAGATTGGGAATGTACAACGAAGTCTACGAACTTCTTCGTCAGACAATGCTGCAAATTTTTTAGTGCTACAATTGTGAGGCTAATGGTCACTATGCACGAGACTGTCCAAAGCCAAGAGTCCGGGATTCTAAGTACTTCATGGAACAAATGTTGCTTGCAAAGAAAGATGAAGCTGAACTTAGTGATTTTCTTCCCGCTGGCGCTAATCAAATGGAAGAGATTTAGGAATTAAGTGCAAACATATGCATGATGGCCAAAATTCAACAAGCGAACACTGATTCTGATGAAGGGCCAAGCTATGATTCTGCATTCATTAGTGAGGTACAAACACCATCAACAAGCTTCATGAATCCCTTATTCTCCAACACTAATCATTAACAAACGTATCATGAGCAACCTAAAATTATTAACTCTACAACTGCTGATGATTAAATTCATAGCGATATTATATTTGATGATCGAAATGTAGAAGTTAATGATAGAAGTGTTGAACACGATAAAAATGCTCATGATTCACATGATAATGAACTAGAATAATTAGCTAGAAATGCTTACAAAAAGGTGAGAAGCAACATATACTTGCTAAAAAGGTTAAACAACAAAATGTTGAGTTAACCAAACAGCTTGAGCAATATAAGGAAAGGGTTTGGGTTTTTGAAAAAACAAACAAAACCAATTTTCATAAAGAATACATCGAGGCTGGTCATCGAGCAACATCGAAGCAAAACGACTCTGAAAATGAATTCAAAACTTAATTTATTCATTAAGGATAAAAATAAGCTTTTGGAAAAAGAATGAGATGATTTGCAACTGAAGTGTTTTAGGAACAAAGAAAACATGTCTTAGGTTTAAAAACTGCACACACTTCTTTGAAACATAAGCTTTTGTAGCTAAAGATAGTTGGGGAGTATCTCGATTATGTTTTGAATTCTAGAAGCTAAACTAAAAAGAATGAAAATGTGGTTATAAAAATGAGTAACTCTGAGCAAGCATTGTTTAGTGCTTGGACCAAAAACTATTGTCGGTTCTAATACCTCATCAATTCAAACATGGGTTGGGTTATTAAAATCCTTATACCCTTCTTAACACACAGCAATTTAAATAAAACCCTAAGTTGTATGATGCTTCATTTATACAGAGTTCAATAGTGCATGTTAATTGTTCATAGATATTGAGGAATACACTTGAGGATGCTAACCAAGAGTCAAAATTAAAATGTAAACCAAATTGAAAAGATAAAATTGCTATCTTGAGAAAAAAAGAATTCTCGATCCAATCAATTATGGGAAATTAAACGATCTTTTTACGAAACTTTTTGTTCCACAAGTAGACGATCTCTTGATAAAAATATTTTTCTGATACATCTACGTTTTCGTGGAACTCCTGCAAGTGAAAGTACATCTAGTTCACCTCCCTTAAACAATAGCAAGGTTCAAGCAAACTAATTAGACCTTTCCATATTTGTAAAAAATGATATTAAATAATTGTACACATCTTTTTGAAAACTAAAATAACTCTAAAAGCAATATTCATACAAATAGAGAAGATATAAACGATTTCGAGTAAAATTTGTTATGTTGGGTTACAACCGAATTGCTTGTATAAATTTGCATACGGTTTCCAAAGCTATTCAAACAAAGTTTCCAGAAGAAGTAAAAGCAATGATGAATATTTTTGAATCAATGGAAAGTGATCTTGATGCAACATGGAAATAAAATAATATTTTAAACGATCAACTCCTGGAAGCAACTCTCAAGCATGATGTTGATAAATGTGTGTTGATTTGTTCTAATTCTATGCAAGACAATTTGCATGATGAGATTGAGAAAGTCAAGAGGGAATCCATAGATGTCCAAGATGGTTTACTAAAACGATAAAGATTCTTGAACATGATTTTTGTAACACCCCCAAAATGGGTCGCAGCGGAATAGGGATCCGGGGCGTGTTACTTCAAGATCAACAGCACAAGATATATATAAGAACGACACAAAAAGTCGTTTAAATTGATACATTGGATTTAATTAAAAGGCATATTACAAAAGCTTATTAGCTTCACTTGTCCTTGTGTTATACTTACAAAAGATGAACATTGATTTCCCAGAAATTGATATAAAAGTCTTTAAGCGTTGCAATCCAATAAGTAAAAAACCCCCAATGCTCTCCGTGGCACAATCGTGCCTATTGAACCTCTTGAAACATTGCTTTTAAAAACATCAACAAAAAATGTGGTGAATTCAGTAGGTTTATGTTATATTAAATTATGCAGGACCGCAAATATGTCTTTCCGTGTTGTTATACTAACATATGCAAACAATCACAAAAACCGATTTCATTTACACTAAAGATCATCGACAACGAAGCTCGACAGTCGTGGTTCGCTAAAATATTGCTAATCTGCCCCGAAATGATATGCTTTCTAACCCGAAACATCCATGATTCGGACAGGATTTAACGTTCGTTCCCGGTGATAGCCTAGTCACCCGAAAGGGCGGGGAAGGTCGTTTCCCCGAATTAGATCTATGAAAGATTACACTCTGCGCTCTATAATGTAATTTTCCCAACCGACATCTATGCAATTAGCACAGTTACATCGCATAGTGGGCTTAACTGGGTTACGTAATTGGCCAAACTTGTAATCAATGCAAAAATATCCACTTGGGTCCAATTTGTAAAACCCAAAGCTTGTTCTCACCAAAATAATATTAACACTCAGTAAACTGTTTAAAAAGTGTGGGGCATGAACTCACCTCAAAGGTGAAGTAGATCTTGATTATTTATATAAAGTGTGAGGTGAATGCTTCACGATTATTCCCCTGAATGCAACCTAATTAAGATATAGGTCGTTATAAGTAAAGAGTACTCTATTTAATAACATAGAATATAATTCTTTTATAGTTGTTACATCGTACTATCGTTCGGGCTATCATAACTTATAATGTGGTGCATGACAGACGTAACGATGGAGTTAGGACACTTAATTCGTAAATTCCAACAACTCGTACGATACGCCTTCCGACAAGTGGCATCCATTATGAAAATTCCCTTGTATTATAACACTTAGTATCCATTGTAATATTATAATTAGCATAATCATCGATAATCGTTTTAGTAAAATATTATTTACAAAAGTGAAAACGGTTGTATAAATAATACTTTTCGTAATATAAAAAATACTGGACCTAATTTGGTCAGTTTTTTTACGCCCGTTTTGCTGCGTATTCTTACGTCCAGTCTTCCGTTAGTTTAAGTCGAGTTATCTAAAAATATTATATTTTCCAAGTTTTTCGATTTTCTGCGATTGAATAGTGTTTTTACTATTCACAACAGCTTATATACTCGATTTTATTACTTTTCAATTACGGGGGAAAAACCCGTTTTTAGTCGTTTCTTATTAGTTCTGATTAGCTCCGTTTTTTTACCGGATTCTTTCGAGCAGTTCTCAGGTTAATTGAAAAGTTTTATCTTATTTTGGAAAGTTTATAATAAGTTTAAGTTTCTGTGGTGGAAAATAGTATTTTTATCAAATAAAAATTGTTTTTATAAAAGTTATTAACTATCTTAAAACTTGTAAAATGGCTTATCTTCTTCGTTATTAACGGTTTTTCGAGTTTATTTATGAACCTTCGATCCTAGTTGTGACATGTAGAGTATTTTATAATAATCATAAATCATTATATGTAAATTTTAATTTACTAAAACAGCCCAATAAGATATATATTTCTAAAATGGTGTTTTTAAAAGTGTTTTATGTATAATTAGTTTAAGTAGTTTACTTTAAAAAAAAAAACTTATTAACCATATTTTACATTGTGGTTACTCTATAATAAAGTACAATATCATACCTAGGTCCCTTGTAAATTATTTGCAACAAGTTCAACCCTTTTACTTGCATTATTTTCATATGTTGCACGTTTAAGAAACTTATTAAAACCTAATTAAACCTAAACATGTTATCTTAATCCATAGGTTAACATACTTTTATTTTTTGACTTTTCCATGATTTATAGGAACCATATGAATAAGGGAATCACTGTGTAATAAATGGATAAAACTCAATATATAAAAACTATTTTACATATTTGTAAGGTCATTAGTGGTGATTTCAAGCCGGTTAAATAACATATAAACATTAATAAATCATTAAGGAAATAAAAAGTATTAAAGGATATTAGGAAAACTTTTAGTAAATGTTGTAAGAGATGAGATATAGCTTATAAACCCGTGTTTAGATTCAAAACCAAGCTTGCAAGCTTCATAACCATACGATTAGGTTTCCAAAACACCTAATCTTTACTTTTCTTTCTTCTTAAAATACTTGCAAATGGCTGATCCAAGGCTTTGAATTGGACCTTAATTCATCTTAGGATTGATGTATAATAGAGATGTATGGATTTGTAGAAAAATGTCGTTATTGGTTTGCTTAAGTGAGCTCTAATGAGCCAGTGGGTTTTAGGGTTGTAAAAAAGAGAGGAAGAAAATGATTTTTCGTTAAGTATAAAGAGTATGTAAATTTTACTCATGCATGCATGCCTATTTATAGTAAAAATATCTTGCTAACTTAACCATGGTTACTTTCTAACCCTAGGTTAAAGTTAGCATGACAAGTTGATAAAGGTGTAAGAATACTTTTACTAAATATCTATATAATATCTAGATATTATTACAACTTGTAAACTCTTGGTTAATTCCTCAAAAATTCGGCATATATAACATATATGTAATGTTATTTTTATTATTTTGGGTATTGGGTATAATCGTGGGTATTCGTTTAGGCGTAGTTAGGTTTTAGAACTTCCGGGTATGCCTAAACGTATTTTATTTTGGATGTCAACGGTTAAGCATTTTACGTATATAGCCGATTTAAACTTTTAGAATGAAACAAAGGTTATCTAACTTATCCTCATAATAATCATGTAACACTTGCTTGATATAATATGATAATTGTTAATGCACGTTTATATTGTATGAGCATTTTCAGTTGACGTTACGTTTTTAAGAGCAAACGCGTTTAAAACAATATAAATAAATTGTGAATTCTCAGAATAGTCAACAATGACTGTAAATACGAGGTGTTATATTTTCAAAAGATGTTCAAAAAACAATGCATTGATTTTGAGTTACAGTTGCAACATCAAAAAGAGAAAACGGATTGTCAAACTTCTTTGAAAAATCTTTGTGAAACATCTTGGATATCAAAAATGGAGAAGCTTGAGAATGAGAACGTGTCTTTGGAATTTCAAGTACAATCTTCGCTTAAAGAATGCGAAAATATCAAATTAGAATACCAAAAGCTTTTTGATTCAATAAAAAAGACACGTACTCAGACTCAAGGAGAGATAAATGAATTGATTGAGAATGTTAATCAAAAGGCATATACATATGGGGATGTGCGGGCATAGAATCAAGATCTTTTGATAACAATCTTCGAAATAAAAGCTAAGTTAAAAAATGCTAAAAAAGGTAAGTTTATAAATACTAAGTTTGACAAACCCTTTAGTTTCCGGCAAACTTATTTGTGTCACACCAATTAATAAACAAGTTGTTCAAAAGAAAAAGTTTGTTTCAAAAACTAAAGAGAAACATATTTTGACAAAAATAGTCACTTTACAGACTTCACCAACCAAATATAAAGATGTTGTTAAGAACACCAATGTCATAGCACCGAGGATGTACAAGGTTCACACTATAAACAGACAAAATGTGCGTACACAAGCTAATAAGAGTGTTTCAACTTCCACAAGACTGAAATATGTTACTAGTGTTAGAAGACCATCAAGTAGAGGCTCATCGTTCAAGAATAGTGTCTTGTCAAACACTAAGAATCAACCAAAGGATGTAGAAATTCATGTTATGACAAATAAAAAGAAAAATGTTACGTCTAAAAAGAATGTTGTTCAAACTAAAAAGATTGTAACAAATGTTGCTGTTAAAAACGCTCTTAAAGCGAAGGATATATTTTGTATTTCTCGTGATAAAAATGTGCTTACCTCGTGTCATGATAAATGTCTTGCAAAATATAAGTTGTCTGTGAATTCAAAAGTTAAAAGAGCCTATTTTACTACTCCTAGAACTGCAAAATCTAAGTCTTTAGATACTACTCATGTAGTAGCAAAAACTAGGTTTGCCGTAGTTACTCTCTTAAGTGCGAAAAATAAGGACTCTGGTGCTTTAAGATCAACTTCACAATTAGCGCAAGAGCACTCACTTAGCAAGTACATCAGGACAAAAATAAAAACCAGTAGGAAGTGTCAAAAGTGGCCCAAAAAACAACCAAATGTTAGTTGGTCTCCTAAGCGAGCATAATGCTCCTCTTTACAGTGTGTACCGGTGTGTTGTTTTTACAAAGTAGACGATAGTGTTATAATCTTACTCTAACACATAGTTTCCTTGTTTTAAAAATGGGTAGCCCTTCAACATACCGTCTACTCTTCCATCTTGTGTTCTCATGTGATTTGCAGGTGATCCCAAATGTACGCGTGGATTGTTGATAGGGGTTAGTTTTTCGGAAGCACTTGAACTGCGGATTCTTAACGCACTGCTTATAAAACCTTCATTGAGAAATTTAGGGAACAATCCACTTTAGAAATGATCACTTTGAATCAATCATATGATACGGTGATTATGTACATGGAAACATCACCATCTGTCATGTATATTTTATTAAAGGTCTTGGATACAACCTCTTTTCTGTAGGTCAATTATGCGACGGTGATTTAGAAGTTGCATTTCGCTCCAAGACATGTTATGTTCGTAATCTGGAAGGAGATGTTCTATTGACGGGTGCTCGTGCATCAAACTTATATACGATCTAAATTTCAAATATGGCAACTTCTTCTCTTATTTGCTTAATGTCCAAAGCCACATCAATAAAATCATGGTTATGGCACCGAAGACTCTCGCATCTAAACTTTTGTACTATTAATCATCTCACCAAACAAGACCTGGTTGATGGACTTCTGAAATTTAAATACGACAAAGACCATTTATGTTTCGCATGTGAGCAGGGAAAGAGCAAGAAAGCAACTCTTTCACCTAAATTGGTTTCTAGTACTCATTCCAAGTTGGAATTGATACACATGGATTTATGATAACCAATGAGGGTAGAAAGTATCAATGGCAAGAAGTATATTTTGGTGATTGGCGATGATTACTCTCTTACTCGCTGTGTGGTCGTATTTTTTTTCGCACAAAAAGGATGAGGCTTCCTAACATGATCAAGAAGTTTATTTCTCAAGTTCAATTGGAATTCAAGTACAAATTCAAAAAAGTTTGAACTGATAATAGAAACTGGAGTTCAAATATAAGCATCTTTCTTCAGGAATCATTATGAAAAAGTTAGGAAATTATGCAACAATTTCTCAAAAATTGCCAGAACGCCTTAACTAAACGGGTGCTTTGTGTTCAAAAGATGAAATCGTAACTCTTGTAGTGGCTGCTCGAACAATGCTTATCTTTTCAACATCACTAGAATTTCTTTGGGTCGAAGCTATTTCTACTACTTACTTTACGTAAAACCAATCTTTAATTCATACTCACTACAACAAGACTCCATATGAGCTTCTTCGTGATAGAAAACCCAATGTTCAATACTTTTATGTGTTCGGATCACTTTGTTATCCAACTATCGATTGTGAAGAACTTGGGAAGATGAAACCAAAAGCGAACATTGGTATCTTTATCGGTTATTCGAAAACATCCAGAGGGTTTCGGATCTACTATCGCAGAACTAGAAAAATTATGGAAACCATCCACGTCAAGTTTGATGAACTTATAGCAATGGATTCTGAACATGACTGTTTTGAACCCGTGACAAACAGCTTTAACAATAATGATTCATCAGCAGAATTCACTTCTACACTGTCCAAAGAAGATTTGGATATTTTGTTTGGTCCAATGTACAAGGAATACTTTTAGAAGAGAACTCGTGATGTGTCCATCAATTCCATTACACAAACGACTCCTAATAATGAAGACACAACTTTGTCATCTTCAACCATCATTGAAAATCAAGAAGCTCCTCCCTTGGTATCCTCTTTAGAAGAACAAATTTCCCCAATCTCAACTGCTGACGCTTTTGAATCAGTTCAAGAAGACTCTGTAGATTTTGATGGAAATACTTTGATTACTCCATATGATTCTTCGACGTTTAAAGATGCCAAGTCATCTTCAATAGCTACGGATCCATCGAATATGCACGAGTTCAACCAAGTTCAACCCTCAACTCATACCTGGACGAAAGCTCATCCATTAGAACAAGTGATTGGTGACCCATCCAAGCCTGTGACGATGAGAAGTAGGCTCCATATAGATACTAAAGTGTGTATGTATTCTTTAACTGTAAGTATTACTAAGATTCTTTAACAAAGTTATCTCATATCATAGTTGGATAGAGTCAATGTAAGACGAGTTGCATCAATTCTAGAGGCTAAATGTATGGGAATTAGTTCCATGACCTACTGACAGAAACATAATCGTGGTAAAATGGCTCTAGAAGAATAAAAATGATGTAGAAAACACCATGATAAGGAACAAATCTCATCTTGTGGCTAAAGGTTATCGTCAGGAAGAGGGCATCAATTTTGAAGAATCATTCTCTCCGGTTGCTTGACTTGAAGGTGTAAGGATGTTCATCGCTTACGATGCTCATAAAAACTTCACCATCTTTCAATTGGACATCAAAACATCATTTCTCAATGGGCCATTAAAAGAAGAAGTTTATGTCAGTCAACCCGACGACTTTGTTGACCTAGACCTTTCAGACCCTGTCTATAAGTTGAAGAAAGCTCTATATGGTCTCAAACAAGCTCTAAGAGCATGGTACGACAAATTGTCTTCTTTCTTGATAGAACATCACTTCACTAAAGGTATTGTAGACCCAACTCTATTCACAAGACGCCACGAGGGAGACATATTATTTGTTCAAGTACATGTTGATGACATTATTTTTGGATCTATAAACCTATATTTTTCTAAACATTTTGCAAACCTTATGAAAAATAACTTTGAGATGTCAATGATGGGTGAATTGAAGTTCTTTCTTGGACTTTAAGTTCACCTATCTCCTTGTGGAATCTTCATTAGTCAGTCATAATATGCCATAGATATTTTAAAGAAACATGGGATGGATGAATATGACACCATGAGCACACCAATAGCCACAACTAGACTAGATGCTGATTTACAGGGCACTCCAACCAATCAGAGGAAATATCATAGTATGATCAGAGGGCTCATGTATCTCACCGCCAGTAGACCCGACATTGCATTTTTTGCCTTTGTATGTGCTCGTTATCATGCATGACCTATGGTCAAACACCTCAAAGAGGTCAAGCGGATCTTTCGATACTTGAGATAGACTTATAACATGGGTCTATGGTATTCGAAGGATTCCGGCTTCAAACTAATCGCATATTCAGTAGCAGACCATGCAGGTTGTCATGATGACTGCAAAAGCACACCAATAGGCTTACAATTCCTAGGTGAAAATTTGGTGAGCTGGATTTCCAAAAAGCAAAACTGTACTACGATGTCCATTGCTGAATTTGAGTAGGTATCGTTATTCGCTTGCAGTGCACAAGTCTACAACTTTTAGACTACGGATACAGATTTAACAAAATACCAATGTATTGCGATTCAAATAGCGCTATTTCCAAATCGTGCAATTCGGTTCAGCTCTCGCATACTAAGCACATCAACATCCGGTACCATTTTATTAAGGAACACGTTGAGAGTGGAACGGTTGAATTGTACTTTGTCAGGACAGAATAGGAACTAGCTGATCTATTTACCAAATCTCTTCCAAAGGAACGCTTTGAGTACCTAGTTCATCGAATTGGTATGCGATGTATGACTCCAACACAGTTGAACCATCTAGGAAAGCTTTCTTCTTGAAAAAGATCATACATCAAATCATGTAAATAAATTTTTCAAAAACAAAATAAAAATAGAAAACTTAAAAATATAAAAAGATTTTCTTATACTTTGTAAAAAATACAAAATCAAATACAAAAATAAAAAAAATATCAAAAATACAAAACATAATTTTAAACAAACACATGTCTTCTCATTTCAATCAGATTCATGATTTGGTTTTTTCTCAAAAAATCTCTGACTGTATAAACGGGTTCATGATCTAAGGGGGAGTTATTCTAAATGGTAAATGTGTTGTCACTACAAAAACATGTGTTTTGTAAATATTTCATTTACGTACTCAAAAAGATTGTTTTACATCATCTTTAAAAAATCACAAGTCTTTAAATGAAATAAAAAATGATCTCTTGAATAAAAGTGTTGATTAAACCAGTGTTTTATTCTTAAGAAGGGTGTTTATTCGAGGGGGAGTTATAAATCTTTGCGATTAACCGGACTTTGAAAAATGACAAAAATCCAATGTTGAGGTCTATCCAAGTAAAGGGATCACACTCCGAGGGGGAGTTAGTGAAATTTTGGCTTAAAAACATTGGGGGACTAAAATTGCAAGTTTTTAACTTACAATTTTCTGTAAAACAAGTACAAGGACCAAAAGTGAATAAATTGGAAGGTGCAAATTTTGGGTTGACTTAGTCAACACCGAAATT
>BQNB010176731.1:0-13033 GCA_026074375.1 Tanacetum coccineum
TCAAATAGCCAAACAAGGAATGGTTCATGGGCTACCAAGGTTAAAGTTTCAGAAAGATCACTTATGTTTTGCCTGTGCTTTAGGAAAAAGCAAGAAACACTCTCATACACCAAAAGCTGAAGACTCAATTCAGGAAAAGCTCTATCTGTTGCATATGGACCTTTGCGGACCAATGAGGATTCAAAGTATCAATGGCAAGAAATACATATTGGTGATTGTTGGCGATTACTCTTGCTTCACGTGGGTAAAATTTCTAAGATTAAAGGATGAAGTTTTAGAGTTCGTGATTAAATTTCTCAAAATGATTCAAGTCCGTCTAAATACGACTGTTCGAAACATCATAAATGATAATGACACAGAGTTTGTCAATCAAACACTCAAAGCTTACTATGAAGATGTCGGGATTTTACACCAAACATTGGTTGTACGCACTCCTTAACAGAACGACATTGTCGAAAGACAGAACCGAACTCTTGTGGAAGCGGCATGCATCATGTTGATATTTTCTAAGGCCCCGCTATTTCTCTAGGCAGAAGCAGTTACAACAACTTGTTATATACAAAACCGATCCTTGATTAGAAAACGTCACAACAAAACACCTTATGAACTTCTCCATAACAAGAAACCCGACTTATCTTATCTCCACGTCTTTAGCGCTCTTTGTTATCCCACCAATGATAGTGAAGATCTTGGCAAGTTGCAACCAAAAGAAGATATATGAATCTTCTTCGGTTATGCTCTAGCAAAGAAAGAGTTCTGGATCTACAGCAAAAGGACCCGTTTAATCATTGAAACCATTTGTGTAACCTTTGATGAGCTGACAGCAATAGCTTTTAAACAATTCAGTTCATTACCCGGGCTTCAATTTATGACTCCTAGAACACTCAATTTAGGACTCGTGCTAAATCCTTCTTCTTCAACACTGTATGTACCACCCACAAAGAATGATTAGGATATCTTGTTCCAACCAATGTTTGATGAGCTCTTAAATCCTCCATCAAGTATTGTTTCTCCAGTTCCTACAATTACTGCTCAAAGACCTGTTGATCTAACCGGTTCACCCGTGTCAACTTCAATTGACCAAGATGCACCATCATCAAGTAACCCATCAACAGAAGAATATGAACAATCTTCAATTATCTCTCAAGGTGTTGAAGAATCCCTAAAAACACCAAACATTCATGATGATCCACTTTATGAAACTCTTCATGAAGACTCGACTTCTCAAGGATCGTCATCAAATGTGCGGCCATCCAACACTCCATTAGATCTTCTTGGTAAATGGACTAAGAATCATCCATTAGCAAATGTGATTGTAGATCCTTCTCGATCAGTCTCCACAAGAAAGCAACTTAAGATTGACGCTATGTGGTGTTATTTTGACGCCTTTCTCACTTTAGTTGAACAGAAGAATTTTAAAGAAGCAATGCTCGAATCCTCATGGATTGAAGCTATGCAAGAAGAAATAAATGAATCGTAACTATAAGTTTAGGAATTAGTACCTTGTCTAGATTTCGTGATGGTGATCAAACTAAAGTGGATCTACAAAGTCAAGAAAGATGAACTTGTGGGTATACTAAAAAACAAGGCTCGATTAGTTGCCAGAGGATACCGTTAGGAGGAGGGGATTGACATTTGCACCTGTTGCTAGAATAGAGGCCATTCGTATCTTCATTGCAAATGCTGCCAACAAGAACATGACAATCTATTAAATGGATATCTAAATGGGCTTCTTGAATAGAGAGCTTCGCGAAGTGGTCTATGTTAGTCAACAGGAAGGATTCGTAGATCAAGACAAGCCAAATCACGTGTACAGGCTCAAAAAGGCACTCTATGGTCTTAAACAAGCTTCACGCGCATGGTATGATATGCTGGCCAGCTTTCTACTATCACAAGAATTCTCCAAGGGTGCAGTCGATCCAACACTATTCACCAAGAAAGCAAGCCGCGACATCCTATTGGTACAATTTTATGTCAACGATATAATTTTTGCCTCTACTAAACCTACTATGTGTGATGAATTTGCTAAAATAATGACTTCTAAGTTTAAGATGTCGATGATGGGCAAAATTTCTTTCTTTCTTGGACTTTAAATTTCTTAAAGTCCCAGAGGCATCTTTATTAACTAGTCTAATTATGCTCTTAAAATAATAAAGAAATATGGTATGTTATCTAGTGATCCCGTTGACACCCCTATGGTGGAAAAAAGTAAACTAGATGAAGATCTATAGGGGAAACCAGTCGATCCCACATATTATCGTGGTATGATTGGTTCCTTAATGTATCTTATATCCAGCAGACCAGACCTTATATTTGCAGTGTGCATGTGTGCCCGATATCAGGCAAAGCCTATCGAAAAGCACTTACATGCAGTTAAGCGAATCTTTCGATACCTGAAAGAAACCATTGACATGGGTGATGAGGTGTAATTTTATACACTTTTTCGGGGTTATTTTACCCTTATAATCATGCAAAAATGTCTTAAATACATGCTTAATAGTTTCTTTTTGCATTTTTAGCATTTGGAAGACATTTGGTGGAAATACACGTGATTTGGGCTTAATTTGGGAAGAAAACGGACAAGGTAGCTAATGGGTATGAATATTGATGAAGATTCAAGACCAGGCTTTAAAGACGTAGTCTGAATATCCCCGACCGCGTCTGGACTCAAGTGGGATGCCATCTGAATCATTGAGACAAAGTCTGGATCATCCGTCAAGTTTGAAGACCCAAAGAAACCCTATCTTGGCGACGGCGTCTGGAAAATGGTGACGTCATCGCGGCTTGAGTTCTATATATATAAACTCAATTCTACGTTTTTTATATACACTTTTTATAGAAGAAATTCAACTTGCAGACATCTTGCAAAAGCTTTGCCACGAGAAATATTCAACTTCTTGTTCGAAAAGCTAGGTATGAAAAGCATGTCTCCTGAAATGCTAAAGAGTCTAACAGAGAAAGAGGACGAGTAATGGTGGTAACTGTGGTATATCTTGTATATTATATGTATATAAGAAAATATAAAAACTCAAAAAGATTTTTCATTCTATATAGATTTTTCAAAAATAAAATACAAAAATATAAAATTAGAAAAATACAAAAAATGTGTATCTCTGACATGTCTTTTGGGGGAAAAAAAAAAAAAAATACATTCTGATAATTTACGGCCTTAGGAATTGTCATGCTATAATGACACGGTGGTTATAATGAGTTCGAGCAGAAGTTCTAATTATTTCAAATCATCTCTATGGCTTGCTATTTTTTTCATGATAGCAACCTAGTCATCATCTTAAAGGCATGTATTTCGTCAAAAACAACTTGACCTCACAACGGGAAATTAATTTTTTCTCTGATATGAATTACTTTATATTCATACAAAGGCTTGTGTTTACTTTGCAACACAACCCGTGCTTTCTATATATAATAAATGTACGTGTTAGTGCATTTATTTATTTTAAATAAGAGAAATATTATTTTTTTAAGGTGTTGATTTAAAAAGGACTTTAATCATCTAAAAGTTTCATCAGAAAATGATTTTTAAAGGCATTTGACCACTCAAACAATGACTACAGCTCTTTAAATTGAAAACGGGTCATTATTTAAGAGGGAGAAAATGTCAAATAATCTTCTTCAAAAAATCATCATGTGATATAAGGAGAAAAAGGTTTAAACAATAACAGAATAATATTTAAAGGGGAGTTAATTAAATTTGTAGAATACTTAGTAATCTATAAACACACAAAGAACTATGAAGAAATCTAGAGAGCGAAAGGTTGGGAAGAAGTTGCTAGTGAGAGAAAGTAACAAAGAAAGAAAGATTAGATTATATGAGAAAAACAACCAACTAACACCCTCTCCATGTGTGGAGAGGGTATTTATACAATGGATATGGCCGGCCTAAAGGGCTTAGTCCATGAGATTTCCTTGGGCTTTTCCTAAGCTAGCCTATCTAGTTTCCATATATTACTTTACGAGCTATCTACCGATATAATTGAAGTGACCGATACTTTTCTTAATCCTAACAATATCCCCATAAGGGATGTCACTCCATTTTACAAAAACTTAAACCTATCATACTATGCTTTGTCTTTAGTCTTATGCTCGCAGACTTGATTTCATTACTTCATCTTATGAATATGATATAGTGATCTTTGACTTTAGGCTTTGACTTGTATCTTTTACCTGACATGAATGTGATCTTGAACTTCTTGAGATCATCAACCAAGCATAATCTCTTTTTGCCATCTTGTAATCTTTGCCATCTTGTAAACTTGTGACTTTTGGACCGACATGCTCATACCTTTCTTGATTCTTTAACTTGAAAGCTTTAATAATTAATCTTTCTTGAAGTCCTTTAATTTTGACACTTCGTCACTTCAAGAAGGACGTATGGTATCAAAGTAGCGGAAGTCTTGAAACGTGTACTTGAGCTTTCATGATATCTTTATATTTGTCGGTCGGGTATGAGCATGTGGCTATGAATCATGATACGTCAAGGATCGCCTGCATCAACCATTAGGAGTACCTGCAGGTTTAGGTTAGTGATAATCAACAGATATGGACAAAAGTGTCTTTGTCACTTCGTCGAATACGGTTGCAATAACCAACGGTTCCCCGTTTTTTAGTATAAATACTGCTTGTGATCAGGTAGAGTTCAAAAGAATCTCCTTGACAGGGTTTCGCAGCTGAACTAGTTGTTCTCAATACCGGAGCGTCTCAAAGCAAACAACACGATATGAATGAATAAGAAGTTCCTTTCTTCATGATTGAGATAGAAAATTGATTTGAAAATCAATCGACGTGTCACTTTTCCAAAGTGTTTTTGTGACACATCGAGAGTTTTAGCGTTTCAAAATCTCATCAACCGTCAATTCATAACCTGGAACAAGTTTGATTCATATAGAATCGCACCATCGTTACTTTCCAGATGTCACAAGTTTGATTCATATAGAATCACACAAGTCACCTACCGCAGTGCTGTTTGATGTTGACACTGGAAGGATTTCCATCCTCATTGAAAATACATAAGTATCACTCTGATGTTCTGGCAAAATCACAAGCATAATGTGTAGGACTCTTAAGTTATTACTTGTTTTCACAATGTGCGAGCAACAAATATATTTGAACAATGTCCTATTCAGATTTATGGATGATCTCTTGGCTCTAAACTCAATAGTACGTTTTGGTTTTAGTGATCGAAGGCTGGAGCAGAGTGTCACCTTTTTAATATCAACTAACTCAGAGTGAGAAAGTCGACAGAAATGCGTGTAATCTCTGTGAGAAATGAAACAAGAGTCTGTTGAGAGACCTTGAGTTAGTAGGGAGGGTTATGCATAGCGTCACTAGGTCCATGACTATCTTCAATACCAGACAACAACTTAGTGTTTCTGATAGCATGTGTATTGACCCGGTTTCTGTCTACGTGTATAGAGGGCTTCTTTCTTTTCACCCTTTATCCTTACAACTCTTTTTCATTCTTCAACCCCTCAGTGCTTACCAAGATTTCATGACTAATACCTTATTGGGTTTATTCCAGTACTAGCTCTATCTCAGTCGACACTTTTCCCTTATTATCACTTTTACTCCTTTTTTAATATGATGCCTAAGGACTTCTACACTATCTAGTGGATTGTCCCTGGGTAGATCTATCTAGTTCTAGCTGGATCGTGAGAACGAATACCTAATCTAAACCACCTTATAACTCCAAGTAATTACAGACATGGTCAGTCTTTGGTATTGTTCTCAGCCTTCCTTCAGTTCTGGCTGGATCGTAGGAACGAGTACCTATACCTAACCACCTTATAACTCCAAATAATTAAATACATGGTCGGTCTTTTGGTATCATTCACAGCCTTAAAACCATTTGTAATGCTCCCCCTCAACATGTGCATCGATATTCGAAAACGTTTAGCATATGAAGGGAGAAGCTCTGCACTTGAGTCCTTGAAATTCACTTCTTTAGCCATATATTTTAATCATATTTTCTCCTCTTATCAAAAATGTCAAATCTTTTGATATTTTGGATATCAATTGATTTAAATATCCATAGATTCAAGGAAAAAATGTCCAATTATTAACAAGCCAAATATAGGAACATTTTAATTGCTCCCCCTTAAATTATGAGGGAATAATATGGTGTTTGAGTACGTTAATTTGAAATTTTTTGAATTTACTATGAAATTCTTGAAAATTCGTACTCAAACACTATATATGCCTAATTATAGTCTACAGTATTTATTTACATATTCATAACAATTATTATATACGAGAGATGGACCTAAAATAAGATAGGACACAATATGACAAAATCAGATTGTACATTTCAGTATCCTGAGGCCATTCCCGTATTCTCTTCCACCAACGAACTTCTCTAAATTCCGCATCAACCTCCTCTCGTAAAGTTGCTTGTCGATATCCTAAACCATAACCCGGGCCCTTCGTTTGTCTGAACCACTCCATTTCCTCCTTGGCAGACATTCCATCCTTATTCCCTTATCAATATCATTAAGAACAGTCTGAACATCATTGAGCGTGCCATCACTGAATTTATGGAGTTCATCAGCGCGCATCAATCTGTTTCTGTTGTTCTGGTCCTTGTATATCACTCCTTTAGGGTCTAAATATGCAGTGTATGTGGTCATGTTCCTGAGATTTGACCTGAATGTGTCTGGCTTGGTAAGGTTGAGCTTCTTTTGGTAACTTTCAACACCTAATTGAAGATCTTCCACCCGCCTTTGAATGACAATCCGTCTGGTGTACATACGTAATGCCACATTCAAGTCATACCGTTCGTCAATTGTATGATTGGTCAGCTTCTGTTGAACGAGTAGAAGTAACATGTCTTCTATGATAATTTTAATAAGCTTATGATAGGTTTGGTTAAGAGTTTTAGTTTGTTTTATCAAAATTTCAAACCTGCTAAGTCTTAAAGTTGTTCTAGCTGCTTATTTGTTGAATTCTTTGAAAGTTTGCTTAATGTGAAGTTTTTGTGTTCCAAATTTGATTTCTTATGCATCAATTTACATCTGTTTTGAGTCCAATGATTTTGGAAAATCCTTTTGCAAAATCAGTTAAGTAGAATTAAGCTTAAGAGTTGTACACTTGAGATCTTAAAAATCACATTATTAGCCATATATATTAATAACATTTTCTCCCCTTATCAAAAATGTTAAATCTTTTAATATTTTGGATATTAATTGATTTAAAATATATATGCATTCGAGGAGAAAAAATGTTCCGATTATTAACAAGCCGTATTAGGAACATGTTAATGCTCTCCCTCAAATTATGAGGGTATTATATGGTGTGTGAATACGTGAATTTGAAAAATTTTAAATTTACTAAGAAATTCTTAAAAATTCATACTCAAACACTATATAAGCCGAATTATAGTCTACACTATTATTTACATATTCACAAGAGTTATTATATACGAGAGATGGACCTGAAATAAGATAGGATAAAATATGAAAAAATCATATTGTCCGTTCCAGCAGCCTAAGGTCATTCCCGTATTCTCTTCCACCAATAAACTTCTCCAGATTCCTCATTAGCCAACTTTTAAAGAGCTGCTTGTCGATATCCTTAATCATAACCCGAGCCCGTTTCTTGTCTAATGTACTCCATTTCCTCTTCGGCAGGTATTCCATCCTTATTCCTGAAGAAATGTCATGAAGAGCGGTCCGAACATCATTAAGCGTGCCATCACTGAATTTGTGGAGTTCATCGGCACGCATCAATCTTTTTCTGCCGTATTGATCCACGTATATCACTCCTTGAGGGTCCGAGTATGAAGTGTATGCAATTCTGTTCCTGAGATCTGATCTGTATGAGTCTGGCTTGGTGAGGTTGAGCTTATTTTGGTAACTTTTAACACCTAATTGAAGATCTTCCACCCGCCTTTGAATTACAATACGTCTGGTGAACATACGTAATGCTACATTCAAGACATATCGTTCGTCTATTGTGAGATTGGACAACTTCTGTTGAACAAGTAAGAGTAACATGTCCTCTATGTCTTGTAGGCGAAGTCGTGGGAAATCACCTTCTCAAAATGTGTACAGCTCCTGATCCTCTCTACGAACTTCAATCTCTTCCAGGTGACCATAGTCATACTTCTTCATAATCTTAAGTCCGGTAACCGCAATGATTCATTTTCTGGAGTAGACATCCTTTGATGAAGACATGTTGGCAGCAAACCTGTAGAAATGTTGACGTTTGGGACCCCAGTGTGAAGTACCCCAGTAGGTATGTTTATCATATATCACCTTTACTAGAGTCCATATGTCACGAAACAAATCTTCAATCCATTTGATCTCATAAGTAGCAACTTTTGTCTTCGTAACAGAAGTTGAGTACCGTCTGCTTAAATCTCCTCCTTTTAGATATTCTAGGTCATTATTGATAAAGTAATCTTGAGGGATAACTTGACGGCCTCGATGATCTGGAATCAACATGAGAGGTTTACTGAGATCGAACGGATATGGCTTACCTTTAGGGTTATGCCAGTCAAGTCATTCAGTTGTAGCCTTGGAACATTCTTCAAGATGATACTCTAATTCTGTAAGACTCTTGCAAGTGCCTTTTAGTAGGTTGAATGCCGATCCAACCAGAATTTCTTGAGTCAGATTTGTGATGTTTAGCCGATTCAGGACAAATGCAAAGAAGTCGAATGAAGTATCCATGAGTTCATCGAATTAAGTACGAGGTTCTTCAGCACAAGCAACTTGACTAATCTATGTTTGAGGAGGTCGGAAGTCAACATGTTGTCTCTTACTCTAATCAAGATCAGGAGTTGGAGGTCGCACGGGTTTCTTAAACCAGTTAGCCTTGGAAACCTCCTTGTCAACGGGTAATTCATCATTGTTACCCATGTCGAAATCTTGATTCTGTTCCACTCCCGAGTCATCATCTATATGACTTGGCTCCTCTGCATGGGCAGACTTGCCAGAAGGCTTATGTTAAGAATGGGAGGTGCCTTTAGAGGTTCTTGATGAATTCCTTTCCTTTGACCTTAAATCTTGAGATGACTCAGCATCCTTGCTTGACTTCCTTCTTTTTGTCCCTCGGTCTGATCCAGCGGAGGGGTCTTGATGAGGTCATCGTAGGACTTCTACACGAAGTTTTACAACTCCCTAAGCAGAGTACCTAATCGTTGTAGTAGTAGTATAGGCAAGGTTCGAAGGTTGTTATCATTCACTCAGGGAATAGGTTGGGAAGGCTTGATCATGGTCTAACAGTATTCTAGGGGTTGAGAGAAGATTATTTTTGTATTTTTATGTTTTATGGAAAGCAGGTAATATCATATGTTTGATAGGTGGGTTTGTTTTAGCTATTAAACTAAATAAACTAAGCTACTGGTAATAACAATATAATAAAATATTATGTTCATTTAATCTTGTATTACTCCTTAGATTGCTTCTCCTAGTGTTATTTCTTTGTCACACTTGTGATGAGTTATGTAACTATTTCCTAAGTCATGAACATATTACACGAACTTACCGTCTATTTAATATTCCGTTAAGGCAACACACAAGCAAGGTATATGAAGACATTACAAGGCTCTAATAGTTATAACTTAATTGCATTGAAATAGATAAAGTTGACAAAACCATATAAGGGGCAAGTAAGTTTAAGACTGTATACCCGATGGTATCCATGTACACAATCATGTTTTTCCAAGACATATCAATAGCATAACACGACAAAAATGGTTTTATATGACCTAACAAACATAATCATACATAAGAACGAAAACCCTAAGTTTAACTACATTCTAGTTTCATACAATCAAAAAATTAACACAATAGGAGGTTTAGGCCAAGCATGTTAAAGATAAACCAAGAACATTAAATAAATCACACAATAAACATATTGAATGATTAAATAAATCTTTACTTGATTAAAACATGATCTGAAGGAGTTACAATAGAGTTTTGAGGCCCTAAAATCAGCCAATATACAAATGCAAAATAACTAGGATTTCGTACTTCTTTAATCTAAAGTACACACTTAAATCCTAAATTCAGGTTTGAATATATATGAAAATTCCTGCGATGCTTCTACGTTTTAATCACGACGTCCGTCGTAGAAAGAGAATATCCTAGATATGGGATGGGGTCCGTCATCTGCACCATGCCATGAGATCCTTGCGCCGCTTGACTTGGATTGTGACGGAGTCACTGTAATCTGTGGACACCGTCTTCCAGCTGCTAGAACATAAACTCAGAGATGTTGGTGTAGGACCGTAGTTCTTGTCTGTTTCGTCTCCAAATGAGCCAAGTCATGTGTAAATTCATCCAAATGCCTTCCAAATGCAAAATACCTAAAGACGATAAGTAACTCTATTTTCGCATAAATGCACGATTATATGGGTTAAAACTGACCCAAAAAGTGTATAAAGACACGCTTTCATCAAATAGCTACACTTGGGATTTGCTTGTCCTCAAGAAAATAGGCTTTTCTACATAGACAATAACAATATGTGGGTCATTTTACCTACTCTTTAAAAGTATTTTACAACACAACCTTCTAGACCTTGTAATTAAAAGCACGGAAAATATATACTAGCACCTCACATAAGTGTTTGGGATTCTCTCTTTCACTCGGGTGTATAATAAATTATAACATATGGGGGAAACGGAAAATCAACACTCATTACCTATCATAGCATATAAATTACCATAGGCTTGGTAAAGGATCAAACCTCCACCACTTAGGCGCAAGTATTATTCATTACTATCTAAGAGGCCTTTTAAAGGGTTGTGGGGGTGTAGGTGTAAGATAACATATAATGGAAACGGAAACGGATGGGATACATTTGGGTGGCTTTGGGTGAATTTGGAGTGGAAGGGTTAGCTAATTATTTACACGAATACACTTTGGTTTGGTTGCTAAGCTAAGACTCGGACGAAGATCTACAAACTCTACACAACTCTACATCAATCTCTTTCTTTTGCTTTTTTTAATAACATAATACATCATAACATGGGGTTTATAACACGTACCCCTACACTTGAACTTTTACATACTTTATAAGCAAGCTATTCTATGACCCGATTTAAAGTGGATCAAAATAACATGGAGCTCATCTAATAAACATATGGGGGTATTGACTTAACTTTTCTTCCCCATTCTTTGGTGAAATAAATACTACCATGAATCCCAATCGTCCCAAAACTGTATTTACAAGGATAAGGACTTAGCAACCGTGTACTTAAATAATCAACTTGGGTTAAAACAATAATGTACTAAAAGTAAGTACATACCAGGTAGGCTAAGGCGACTTGGGTGTAACAATTGGTTTAAGGGTGACAATGCTCTTCATTAATAATCTGAATCCACCAGAAAATTACAAGAACCGTGAAAAAGTATAGGCTCGGAGGGTTGTACTAGGGGTATCATGCACTAAAAATGAATGCATGGCAAGGGTGTGGGATAGTTATATGATCGATATGACCACCATAACAATTACAAGTTTAAGAGATGGGTTAATCCTAATGCCTCTTATCAAGCAAATCCTAATACTTACTATGCTGTCTCGGGATGCATTACAAAAACAAGTTCTAGAATTTAATATGCTACCGGTACACTCTCATAATCCTAAAGTAACCGATACCAATGTTCCAAAAAAGGCGACAAAACCACGCATACACATCCATAACGACGGAATAGACACACATGATTGCTCACTCCTTAACTCGAACAAGCTAAAGGTATAATATCTAAGGGCGAACCTCACATTTTGGGGGTGGAATTTGAGGGTATTTTGTGCTAGTAATATAAATTCCTATCCATGAGATGCTATTAATACTTGGTTTTCGTCGGTATGTGTCATAAAAGTTTTTAAATTTGGGTCAAAATCACCTTTTATGCTATGTTTTGATATATTACCCATCATTTTAAGGACAAAGCAAATGGCAAATGAAAGAATAGTTTCTAAGTCTTATTTTCCCCCTACACTTAAGTTGAACATTGTCTCTAATGTTCTATAGAAGTACCCGTAAAAAGAATAAAGGGAAAAGAAAACAAGTAAGAGAAACTAGTACTCCCCTGGTTTGCTCAATAATAAAGAAGAAACATGCGATAACTGGTTAAATCGTCCTCCAAGAATCATCTAATGAAACTTCCTAAGAACTTCCAAGCTTCTTCTCATCAAATATAACCTGTAATCAAAGACAAAGACAACTATACCAAGCATAAAATGTGCGATATAATAATATACAATGTGAATTTAGGGTTCACTTGATAAAGCAATAAAGATAGGATGAGATAATTGTCAAATTCATTGGGTTTTGCAGGTTTATAAAAGAAGAGTACATTTTTTAAATGTTGTGCAAGTTTTATTTTCAAAAATAATTAAAAACTTTAAGTTTTCTGGACCTGGGCGTTTGACGCCGTCACAGATGTCGTGGTGACGACGTCGCGTGTAAACCGTGACGTCGTCTCTACGTTATGAAAAACTTTTGTTTTTGATGAAAAATTTCTTGCACTTGATTCCATAGGTTAACTCCTGTACAAATATCTGCATAAAACTTGAGATTTGACAATTTACTCATATGACTCGAAACTGACGCGAATTAATCTAAACAAATTATTTAACATGCTTGAACTTGGCTCAAAAACGGGATAAATTCCCCTACACTTATTATTTTCAAAATACCTTTGATTGAAATTAAGAAAAGGTTAAAAACAAAACAAAGCATGATTACAAGATTAGGGTTCGAACATGATAGAATAAAATGAAAAGAATAAAACACATGACACTCCTAATGTGCGGGAAAAGTAACATTGGGTTGCCTCCCAAAAAGTGCTTGTTTTTTGTTTGAGTCACGAGCCTGACTCTACGCTTATTTCACACGTAAAGGGTGGGTCTTCCCTACACTTAAGGTCAAGTGCAGGTAATAGTAGCGGTACAAACCACTGTGATGAGAAGGAGCCATACATTGAGACTTTTTGTTGATCCCACGCCTTGATCGATTCTTTAGTATATAAAGAGTTTGTTACTTTGGAAGAATCCAAAATAACAAAGATT
>BQNB010176732.1:0-13033 GCA_026074375.1 Tanacetum coccineum
CGTGACTTGTGTTTTGTGCCCTGAAGTAGCACCCCAACCTTACCATTCCGCTGCGTTGTCCTGATTTCTGGGGGTGTTACATTACCGTCTAAGGAAAGCTCTATATGGATTGAAACAAGCTCCGAGAGCCTAGTATGATGAACTATCAAAATTCATGATTTCCAAAGGTTTTACTAAAGGTATCATTGACCCGACCCTATTCACGATAAAATACAGGGAAGACATTCTACTTGTGCAAATTTACGTTGATGACATTATTTTTGGTTCCACAAGCCCTAAATTTTCAAAACGTTTTGAAAAATTAATGCACGGTAGATTTGAGATGTCCTTAATGGGAGAAATAAAATTCTTTTTAGGACTCCAGATTCACTAATCTCCACGCGGTATTTTTATCAATCAGGCCAAATATACTTTAGAGATTCTTAAAAAACATGGTATGGAAAAAGGACAAAGCATTGGTACACCAATGGCTACGAAACCTAAATTAGATGCAGACTTGAGTGGTGAACCCGTAGACCAAACTGACTACCGTAGTAAAATCGGGTCACTCATGTATCTGACATCTAGTAGACCAGACATAGTGTAAGCTGTATGTTATTGTGCAAGATCGACTGAAAAACACCTCAAAGAGGTAAAAAGGATCTTTCGATACTTAAGAGGTACCATTAACATGGGACTCTGGTATCCGAAGGGTTCTGGCTTTGAACTAACAGCTTTTTCAGATGCCGACCATGCCGGATGCATTGATACTCGCAAAAGCACTTCTGGAGGAATACAGTTCCTAGGTGATAAGTTAGTCAGCTGGATGTCAAAGAAGCAGGACTGTACTGCAATGTCATCCGCAGAGGCTGAATACGTGGCGTTATCTGCAAGTTGTGCTCAAGTAATGTGGATGCGAACACAGCTTCAAGATTATGGCTTCAACTACAACAAAATACCGTTGTATTGCTACTCTCAGTCAGCCATAACAATATCATGCGACCCCGTGCAACACTCCCGTACCAAGCATATCCATACTCGGTATCATTTAATCAAAGAACAGGTTGAAAACGGTATAATTGAATTGTACATTGTAAGAACTAAATACCAATTGGCTGATATGTTTACTAAAGCCCTTCCCGAAGAAAGGTTTCAGTATCTCGTCAGGCGAATTGGTATGAGATGTTTGACTCCAGCAGAACTGGAGGTTCTGACAAAAGAATCTGCTTGATACCTAATCAAACATCAACATGTACATATTTTTGAAAAAAAAATACAAAAATATAAAAATTTCAAAAAGAAAATACAAAATCAAAAAAAATAAGAAAATGTTTCAAAAAATATTCTTCTCGACATGTCTCTTGGAATCGATAACATTTACGTTCCTAGAAATGTTGATTAATATCGACACGGGCGTGTAAATGAAGTTCGAACAGGAGTTACAAATGCTTTCAAAACATGTCATTTCTAATTTTTCTTAATGGCTTATGTGCAAATATCAGTACATAACCCGGTAACTTAAAGAAAGGAAAGTTTAACATAAAGATAAACATATCCTAACAATGAAGAAATCACTTTTTCTCCTCTTGATGCTGTTCTTACAAGACATTCAAAGTTTTGAGCTCAAGAAAAAGGATAGTGTACGCATAAGTGCTCTTACCCTTTGAGTTGGAAGAGAAGTCTTCTAACATGATGTTTTTCAAAATATTGAACACAATTTTTCAAGAATTTCTCATTGACGATTCATAATCTTTCAAAATTGTGTGTTCAACACTCCATCTTTCAATGGGGAGTTTTTCGAAAAACAAAGTTTAACGAGTTTGGATACATCATATCACAACCATTCTTTATGTAATCAAAACCATTCCTAAAAAGTCATCTTAATAACAACAAGATAATAATGAACAATTCAATAAATGATCGTTATAAGATGACTAAGTGTTCAACCTCAATTTTATATCGATTTTACAACTTGGTATCATTTTTATTGGTGTCAAACATATGTAAAATTGAGGGGGAGCAAGATGAAACAGTTCCAATTAATTCATGCTAAGCTTCAACATTATTCCCCGTGGCTTTTTCAAGACAAATTTTAATCATACAGTATTTCAAAAACTAAGTGACTTAGAATTTAAAATAAGGGGAGAAATGTAATTAAAATGTGATCTAAAAGACTCAAAGTGCTTGATACTCTTCGAAAAAGGTTTTATTGTTACGATCTCATACCCTACAACATCTTATTTCATGACGATTCCGAAGTCATAAGGTGGTAAGGTTAGGAAATAGTCCTATGATCCAACCAGAACCGGAGGGATCTACCCAAGGACACTCCATAGTTAGAAATAGCAGTCCTTAGGTATGATTGGAGATGAATGTGTATAAGGGAAGAATGCCGACTAAGACTGAGTTAACACTGGAACAATCACAACAAGGTGTTAATAATGACGTCTTGGTAAGCATTGAAGGGGTTGAAGAATTAAAAAAGAAATGTATGGATAAAGGGTGAAAATAATGAAGCCCTCCACACAACATAGGCAGAAACCGGGTCAATACATATGCTGTCAGAATCACAATGTTGATTGCTGACATTGAAGACGACATCATGGACCCAGTGATGCAATGCACAACCCTTCCCAGCCATTTGGGTTTCTCTCAACAGAAACTTGTCTCATTTGTCACGGAGATACACACGACTTCTATTGACTTTCTCACTCCGAGTTAGTTGATATTGAATAGGTGGCAGTCTGCTCCAGCCTCTGATTACTAAAAACCAAAACGCACTAATCGAGTCTAGAGCCAAGAGATCATCAAATAAATCTCATTAGGACACATTCCATGACAAACACTTGTTGAACATCATTAAGTTCACAAGCTGTTGACAAGAGTCCTACGCATTATCCTTGTGATTCTGCCAGAACATTCAGAGTGATACTCTTTAGTATTCATAATGACGAATGGAAATCCTGCTTGAGCCAGCATCAAACAAGCTCTTGGTAGGTGACTTGCGAGATTCTATATGAATCAAACTTGTGTCAACTGGAAAGAAACGATGGTGCGATTCAATGTGAATCAAACTTGTTCCAGGAAATGAATTGACGGCTTAATCAGAAAGATAGTAACTATCTGATTCACTCTTACCGTGTTGTCTGCTTTGAGACGTTCCAGTAATGAGAACAAGCAAGCATGGTAAATCTAATACATCTGTGTTAGAAGATCCTACGCTTTGAGCTGGAAACCCTGTCAAGGAGATTCTTTGAATCTACCTGATCACAGGTACAATATTTATACTGTAAAATGGTCCTACGGAACCGGAGGTTAATCTAACCAAATCCGGACGAATGACAAAGCCATATTCGTCCACCCGCTTTATTGCTAACTGTTTTATTTTAGGATACATAAAGATGGAGATGGTGATGCCTCATTCCAGCTGAAGTCGGATTCATTACCACATGCTCATGCTCACTCTACAAAGACATTCTATAAGCATCAAGATTCAAGAATCATGAAAGCTCAAGAATTAAAGTCAAAGACTTCCGCACAAACTCTGATATATAGGATCTTCCTTCAAAGATATTAAGTCTATCAAGGGAGATTATTAGAAAGCTTTCAAGATGATGCAAAGTATGAGCATGTTGGTCAAGACACAAGATCGCAACGTGGCAAAGACGTTAAATACAAACAAGGATAAAGATTTAAAGATCTTGGAACAAAAGACAAAGTCGAAAGACAATGACAAAGGCTCAAGATCAAATATCACAAAGCATGAAGGAACGAGCCTATAACAAGATAAAGACCAAAACAAAAACTCAAGAACTAAATGACAAAGCAATCTTAATAAGTCCAAGGAAGTAAGATTCAAAGACCTCGCTTCGGGAGAGATTGTTAGCCTTAAAATATTAAGTCAAACAAGGAAACTCGGTCTTTATTTATTAACGTTTGTAATGGCTAGAAAGGGAGTCAGGCTCATGATTTAATCTAATATTGTATACATTGCGGGCTAAAGCCCAAAACCCGAGCTGGCCCAACTATACTACACCTAGGCGTCACCCTAGGTTAGTGAGAAACTATAAATACCCCTCTCCATCCCATGGAGAGGGTGTTGGTCTCACTTGTAAGGTTTCTCATTTTTCACAAGGTAATCAACCATCCATTATTTTCTCTCTACTTTCTCTCTCTAGTTTCTCTCTCTAAAATTCTTTCTTTCTTCTATCTCTTTTCTAATGGTTTCTTATCATTGATTCATACCTATTTGTATGGAAGTGAAATGATATTATAAGGTACCGACACTAGATCAAAGCTACTGATATGTGTGAAAAAACATATCATTTTTATATCAAAAATGACCCTTAAAAGACCAAAACTATGTATAAAATGCTTGTATATTGCTTGTTTTGTCATTGTTATTGTGTAGGTACGGTTAAAGCAAAAATCACAAGAAAACGATCAAAATCGGACAAATACGGACACGGGAACGGAAGAGCACGCAAAAAGCCAGGGATCCTATAGCAAAAGGACAAAAAGTCAACCAATGGTCAAACTCCAGTCAACTCTTGGTCAACATGGTCAAAATCACAAAAAGACAAAAAAATCCCAAAAGTTACAATTCAGTCCCTCATAAAATCCAAAATTACAAAAGTGGTCCCTAATCCCTAAATGTTAACACCCGTTAACATTTATAAAACAAAAGTTAAAATTTGTTAAAATCCAAGACCATAACCGGTTACCCTCTATTGAACCCAAAACCCAAACCCTATGGCCCATTTCTCTTTTTATAAGCTCAAGTCAAAGCCCAAGTTAGCCCTGGTCAAATCCCCCTTTTTACCCCTTCAGTTAAAAACGAGTGAGAAAAGTAGTTAACTACTGTTCACCGTCTCCTCCATTCACCCACAGGTCAAAAATCATGGGGCAAGTTCAAATTGAAGGCTAGAAAGGGCAATTCAGGCAACAAAGTACACATGGGCAGAGTAATACATCATCAAACGCACCCTATTGGCCTATCCCAACAAGGAATGCCACGTTGGATGATGAGGAAGCACAAGGAAAAATGGGATTTGCACTAAACTTACTCACAAAACTAACACAAGTGTCACATCACACGGATTGCCACGCTGGCAATCCGTGTGAGCTTGTAAATGATCCAAGGGTTAAGATTTGTGATCCAATCATTGAAGAAATCCAAGGGCCATTATTAGCAGGAGCGTGTAACAACCATGGAGTCTAGAAGGATCAAAAGTTGGCTATAAATAGCCCTACACTCTCACACACAATACACCTAGTTAGCTTTTAGAATTTTTAGCTTAATTTAGTTTTAGCTTATGCAAATTTACTTTCAAATGTAATCTTCTCTTTTAGCTATTTGAAATTTTCAACTTTCAAGCATTGTAATCCACTTTGAGTTATAATAAAATCCTTATTTTCAGTTTCATAAGTGTTCTACTTATAGAACTCTTAGATCATTTCAAATGTTAACTAGCTATTCCATAAGCTACTTAAAGCTCTCACAAGTCCTCAAACTTGTGATAGAGCTCAATCAGACCTTTAATATAATTAAATCTTAAAATCAGTTAAGCTTAAATACCTTGATTTAATTAGATTGAGAGCTAATGAAAGGGAAGCTAGTCATGGATGAGCTTCCAAGGACTTTACTAGCTTATCCATAAGGATAAGCTAGAGCGTTGATGCTCATTTGAGATTAATGAAGCCTTTGTTTAGCTAGCACTTGTAAGTCTCTGTACTTTTCTGTCTTTCATGATTTCTTAGTATAATTTTGCTTAAATTTTGCTTATTAATTGCTTACTGCTGATTTAGTTGCTTATATAAGCTTAATCTGTTTTCTAATTGGCTTATTAATGATGAATGCTATCTGTCTTTAGTTTCCTTAATATAGGAATTTAGAATACTCATTTTGTCCTATAAAAAAATGTCAATAATAAAAAAAAAAAACCCCCTCCAAACAAATATTTTAGCATAGTTTTGTAGGACCTTAATTCTAGCTTTTCTATTGTTGAAATAAGCTCACTAGTTAGTTATACGCTACTAGCTATCTGTATTAAGGTTTCATTATCTGGATTTTAGAATCATAAGGTAATTGAAATCTATCTATGCCCGCATTAAGGGGTGATTGGATTAGTGTTGTTGAAAACCTCTAAAAGTCAAGGTTACTGTATTTTCAATTTAGTCCAGCTGTGTATTTTACAATTAATAAGTATTAAAAAGGTTGAGAGCTTAGTTTTTGCTTTGAAAACATTTTTAGGTTCAATATGCAATACCTGAGCACCAGGGGGACCTTATTTTCATTGTTTATCTTAGCTTGTTAAAAATTTATCCAAGTCTTCATAGGCTTGGTTTTTGCTTGATTAGTGTTTTGACACACTCTCTTTGAGTGTCTAATGCAGGTTTACCTTTAAAGGTAACCTGCAAATTGGTTTTGTCCCTTTGGTCAATTGCATCAGCAGTAGTAACTGCAGTTACTACTGTTTTCCTTTTCATTTGCATTTAAGCTAGTTTAAATAAGTTTTAGGTTTTAAAATTGAGTAGGCTCATAGTTTAGATATAGGACTAGTTAGTTTAAAAGTTAATTTTCAATTTCTAGTTTAATTACTAGGGTACATTAGCTTCTAAAGTTTTAAAAATCCTAAAAAAAAAACCCAAAACAGTAGTAACTAGACTTAGCTTTTTAAAATTAGATTTTTAGATTATAAGATCCAGTTTTATGGTTGATAATTATAGCTTATAAGTAGTTTGATAAGTTGTCAAAAGCTCAGCTTCTGTCATTGCTTATTGAGTATTTTAGCTTAAGTTGTTTTTAAGCTTTTAAGTCTTAATTCCTGAGTTTACTTTTTATACCACTAGATTCAGTTAGTTTAGAGTGTTGTTAGTTTAATTAGCTTATCAAATTTAGTTACGAGGTATCATAAGCTATCTAGGGCAGCTTTTAGTTTCAAAATTGAGTTTAATTTGAGTAGTGTGCAAGCTTTTAAGTTAAAAGTAGCTTTTAGGCTTTTTAAAAAAACCTTGTTTCTGAGGCAGCAGGTTTCATAAGCTCTTTAAGAGCTTATTTTTGACTTTCAGCTTATACTTGCTTTATTAAAGTAGCTTAAAAAGTTGTCCTCTACAACTTTGTTCTTTTGAGTTTTCAAAAATAAAAAAAATATAAAAAAGGGTGTATGCCCAGACTTGAACCCGTGACCTCACCTACACAACACCAATGCCTTACCGTTTGCTTCATTAGCTCATCCAAGAGCATTTCCTTTTATTTAATTCTTGTACTCGTTTTGGCCCAATAAGCCTAATAAGCTGTTCCAGCTTATTTCGTGGCTTATTTAATAAGCTGTGATCTCGAGCTTATTTTTCCTAGGTTTTAATTAGTATAAGCTAATTTCTGTAATTTTTCTAGAATTTTTATAGTTCATTTAGTATTTTTAAACATTTATTTTCATTAAAAACTTTAAAAAATCATAAAAAATAGAAAATTAATCAAAAAAAATATATATCTTTTTTAGAAAATTTTCTTTTATCATAAAGTTTATAGGAAAATTAGTTTTGCTTTCATAGGGTCTAAATTGCAAAATTTCGTTTTTTAAAGAAAAGGATTCGTTCCCGTTCTCGTTTTTCGTGTTTTAACGCTCATTTTAACTCCGTTTTTGTTCTAGTTTTCTTTAAACCTACTTTTTAGTCAAATATAGTCCATTTAAAAAGAAAAAAAAATAAATTAGGTTTATTTTTAGTAATTTAGGGTTTTTGACCTCCGTTTAAGAGTCCCGTTTTGCGTTTTTAGTTAAATTTTGGTTTCCCGTTATTTGTCTTTATTTTTAATTGTTAGAATTTTTTAATTTTAATTTTTAAAAGTAGATAATCAAATCAAACTTTGGCTTCAATTCAAATCATTGTCCGAACATCTAACGTGGTTTCAATTTCACAAGTTGTTAGGGATAACGACCCGGGAATCATACTTCCCGGTTAATATACGTATTATATTATATTATATATATTTTGAAGAATTTCCTTTTTACCTTTGTCCTCAATGGTAAATTGGTAATTTTCCATCGTATTATATATTATATTATTACGTGTGTTAGATTCTACGAATCAATTTTTGGCGCCGTTGCCGGGGATTTGTGATTAAGATTCTCTCGTTTGAAGTTTGTTGATCGTGATTTGAAGACCCTTTCATTTTTGAAAGTTTTGTTTTGTTAAAAAAAATATATATATATATATATATATATATGTTTCCGTTTTGCGTTTTTAGTTAAAGTTTAATTTCCCGTTATTAAAGTTAGATTTAATTGTCCTTTAATTTGCTATCTTTTAGGATTTTAGAAAACAAATTATCTTCGAACAAAGTCATAAAATAAACAAAGTTGGTAAAAGAACACCAACAAATAATACTTTCAACTGAGGTATTATCCATCAATAAGTTCCCAAACCAAAGATTTAAAAACTTGCCATTTGTGTCATTTACGAGGAACGGCTCACCTTAAAAAGTAAAAATTTTAAGAGTTACCGTGAAGTAAATTTGATTATTTGGTTTAAGTTGTCTTCTCGTTATCCGTTAAAATAGATTGTTAATAAATTGAAAAAAAATAGAAAAAAAATTAGTATAAATTTTCTTTTTCTATTTTGTGCATGTGTACTCGTTCTCAAACCCGCAACCATAATCGTAACCGTTAACAACAAGCCCCACCGGCTGTTGTAGAACCGTTTAATTTAGAAGAACCTTTTGATAATCCTCCCCTAGTTCCAATGGCCGATAACCGGACTATGGCGGAATTGCTCCAAGCACCCACCGAGGGGTACGAGGATGCAATCGTAATTCCCGAAATCAATGCTAATTTTGAGTTAAAGCATGGTTTGATCAATCTTGTTCAAAACAAGCAGTTTTTCGGACATGATAAAGAGGATCCACATGCTCACATCCGTTATTTCAACAAGATCACCTCAACGATGAGATTCCCGGACGTCCCGAGCACGTCAATTAAGCTTATGCTTTTCCCATTTTCTCTCGAAGGTTCAGCCCGGATTTGGCTAGAGAAAGAACCTCCTCGGTCAATTTTGACATGGGATGATCTTGTTTCAAAATTCATTAATCAATTCTTTCCTCCTTCGAAAACGACAAATCTTCGAAACGAAATCACGAGATTTCAACAAAGATTTGACGAATCGTTTTACGAGGCTTGGGATCGATTTAATGATCTTCTTCGAGCATGCCCACATCACGGATTTTCAGAATTACATCAACTAGATACGTTTTACAATGCCTTAAATGCTAATGATCAAGATTCGTTGAATTCCGCTGCGGGTGGAAACTTTTTGGATAAGATGCCTCGTGAATGCTTGAAAATTATCGAGAGTAAATCCAAAGTTCGTAATTCACGAAACAAGGCAGTCGTTGCCAAAGTGAGTTCGAGCTCATCTACCCCCGGAATTTCACCCGATGTTGCTGCTCTTACAACCGAAGTTTCTGAACTTAAGAATATGATGAAGACTATGCTTATCGACAAGCAAAAAGCCCAAGCTCCCGTGCCCGTAAAAGCGGTCGAGCAGAGTTGTGTAACTTGTGGAGGTGCTCATTCTTATAGAAATTGTCCCGCCACCGATGGCAATGTTTATCGAGACAACATTCAAGAGTACGTTTCACAAGCTGCTGCAGCTAATTTCAATCAAGGAAATACCAATTCTAGACCTCCGATGGTTGCAAACCAAATCCGACCTCCTGGTTTTCCTCCGATTCAAAACAATCAAAACCGTTTCAATCAGAATCAAGGAAATAATTTCAACCAAAATCGGGGAACCAATTTCAATCAAAACCGTGGAAATAACTTCAACCAAGGACAAATTTATCAACCTCCGACTAGTCAACCACCGGTTTACCAAGCTCACCCTTATCAAGCTCCCGCTCCGCAAATGCAAGGTGTTTCAAAGACCGATTTTGAGAATTATGTCAAGGCTAATGATGCAATATTGAGAAATATGCAAAATCAAGGCCAAGGTTTACAAAACCAGATGACAAATTTAACAGAAATGCTTTCTAAGTTCTTAAATTCCAATAACGCTTCGTCTTCGAGTTCATGTTCTCTTCCATGTAACACCGTTACTAACCCGAAGGAAGACTTGAAGGGTATTACTACCCAAAGCGGAATTGCTTATCAAGGACCTACGGTTCCTACTTCTTCTCCTAAAGTAGTAGAACGTAGAACCGAGGTGATAAAGGACACGGTTTTTCCTACTAATAACGGAATTACCGAAGACGTCCAACCTCTGGTTGTCCCAGTTGAAAACCAAAATCCAGTTTCTGAGCCAGTTGATGCTCCAGTTAGTGCATCGATGCCTAACCCAAAACCGTCAATTCCTTATCCTTCAAGGCGAAATGATGAGAAGCGCCGTGAAAATGCTAACGAACAAAAAGAGAAATTTTACGAAATCTTTAAAGATATGAGTTTCGAAATCAGTTTCGTGGATGCTTTGACTTTTATGCCCAAATTTGATTCAACTCTTAAAGACTTAATCGGAAATAAAGAAAAGCTTAGTGAGATGGCTAGAACCCCTTTGAACGAACATTGCTCGGCAGTCATACTTAACAAGTTACCTAAAAAACTTGGTGACCCCGGCAGATTCCTTATTCCATGTAATTTCTCAGAATGGATGAGTGCTTAGCCTTGGCCGATCTTGGCGCAAGCATAAATCTCATGCCATTTTCCGTGTGGAAATAGCTTAACCTTCCAAACCTGACTCCGACGTGCATGACACTAGAACTAGCGGACCGTTCGATCTCACGACCGATTGGTATTGCTAAAGATGTCAACGTTAAAGTTGGTGTATTCCAGTTTCCAGCCGACTTCGTGGTCGTAGATTTTGAACCAGACCCTCGAGTACCTCTAATTCTCGGGAGGTGTTTTCTTAAGACCGGTCGTGCTTTGATAGACGTGTACGAAGGTGAATTAACCCTTCGAGTAGACAATGAGGCCATTACTTCACCGCAAAAGCTCTCATTGATCTATATGAGGAAAAATTAACTTTAAGAGTAGGAAGCGATGAACTTGTCTTTTATGCTGAAAAATCTGAGAAAAGCAAGAATAAGCAATTTGCTCACGCTATTTCTGTCATTGATTTTTCGAAAGATGAGCCATTTAAGTGCCGTACCCACTAATACTTCTATACTCTTCCTCCTAGTTCTTCTCCGGTGAAGACTAGTGAAATTCTTGAGGAGTTCGCCGATGAACTCACTCTTCTTAAAAAAGTCGTTCATGAAGAAAATTTTCAAGTTTATTCAAACCCTCTTTTCGAATTTGATGATAACTTCACCTCTAGCAACGTAAATCCTCTCTTTAACGAGATGGATGAAGATGTCGTAAACAAGAACTCCAACGTTTCAGATGAGCCAGTTTTACTTAACACACCTTTAACCGATAAGGTTGAGAGTTTCGCTCCAGAAGACGATATTGATGAAATCGATGCTTTTCTAGCCATGGAAGTTTCTTCGAATTTTGAGGAAGGTTATTTCGATTCAGAAGGAGACGTAATTTTTCTTGAGAATCTGCTTAGTGATGATACCACCCATAATCTCGCTCCCGAAGTGATTTCCGATCATGAACCAGAACAAAATGAATCATCGATTACTTTTTCTCCAAGGAGTGATCCTCTTCACCATGAGTTCGCCGGTGAACTTTTTGTAGGTCCTTATAAACAGGATCTGAATGAGCCTTGAATGACTTATAGTCCTTTGAATAAATCCAAAGATACTATGAGAGACAATGACTGTGAATATAAATATTGACGCGGAATATCAATATCTATACCAAGACGAACACAAGAACAAATACTAAAATTGCTATTACTATTACTATTTGATTGTGAATACTCAATCAACTCATATGTTTACAATACTATTCTATGTTCCTTTTATAGGCTTAAGGAACCCTAAACGCGTTAAGAGATAATGCTTATCTCTTCCTAAATCAACGCTAATTGATAACTATTACTAAAATTACAACAGACTTAACTGTCTGACCAAGCAGTATTAACTTTAATACTGCCAGACTTAAGTTAATGCTGGCAGACTTAACTTGCTCTACCAGACTTAACTTCTATACTAACAGTACTAACTATTCAGCTATCAGTACTAACTATAACTAACAGACTTAACTTTAATACTAACAGTATTAAGTCTGTTTACAATATTTTCCTAACATAAAAGCTACTAAAAAAACTAGATGTGTGTGTGTGTGAGGTGAGAGCCTATTTATAGCCGATCTCTGAAGCTTCTAGGTCTTTGCTTGCATCTCAAGCTTCTCTCAATCTCAGCCAATCATTTCTTTCATCATTTGATCTTTGATATGAGCTGTTAGATCAAAACCAAACTCACATGGATTGCCAAGCTGGCAATCCTTTGAGAGGCCTTGTGTTTGTTATGTGAGAGCCCTTAGTACAAAATCCATTCACTCTTGTGCTTTCTCCTCATCTGTCGTGGCTTGATTACTTGGCTAGACAAATGAAAGCCCTTGATATTACAAATTTGACCCTGCCATCTTGTTAACGATCCCATGAATTGTCTAAATCACCCCTTAATTGAGAAAAGCCCCTTGATTTGACTGAGGGTAAACTCTTGGAAGGGACGATGAATAGTAACCATTTCTTTGCGCCCTTTTTTTCTTTTTTAACTGAAATTGGTAAAATTAGTTTTACACTTTGAAGATTTGGCAAAACTCGTCCTTGTCATTGTTTATCAAAGATATAGTGTAAAACAACTTTAGAATTTGGCAGTTTGAGCCCCTGTGGTTTATATAAAAGGGTATTGGGCTTATGATTTGGGCTTTTGGGCTAGGTTTTTGGTTTATTGGATCCGGGTAAGGTTTTTAGGGTTTTAAGGCCCATTAAGGGTTTAGGGACCAATTGTGTAACTTTCTGTAATTTGGAGGGTTGTTTTGAAACATTTTGAGTTTTTGTCTTTTATGGTTTGACTTCTGTTGATTAAGGATTGACCAAAAGTTGACCACATCTTTGACTTTTTGATTTTTCCTACTTTGGCTTTGCATCTCTGGCTTCTTTTGTGCTCTTC
>BQNB010176733.1:0-13033 GCA_026074375.1 Tanacetum coccineum
TAAGTCATGACCAAAATAAACTGAAACACAATAACTCAATATAAGCCGAAACATAAAAGCTATAAGCTCGTTATAAGCCAAACTCACATAAGCCCAAAATTAGTTTAAATGGGCCGAGCCCATTTCTTTTCTTTTTCTTCTTGTCGGATTGAGGCCCATAAAGCCAAAAACAACCAAATAAGCCCTAACTAGCTTAATTTTAGGCAAGGTATAATATAAGCCCTAATAAGCCCTTGACTCAAAAGTAAATTTACCACCACAACCATAATTTAAAAGTGTTCGACCTTTTTCCTTTTTCTTTTGTTCACGTCGACCACAAACACACCCTTTTTATTTCTTTTAAAAGTTTTCGAGTTTGATTTTTAAAAGTATGAAATGCATGTTTGAGGTTAAGACAAATTATACATGTACCATGCAAGGACCAACCAAGCTAAAAACTTGCCTTGGTGTCTCCTCTTCTTGTCCCATACCCGGCCAAGGATCCTAGGGGCTCGGGATGGCTTCTTTTCGTGTTGGGTTTGCTTAAAACTCAAAAACTTTGACTTTAAAATATTTCTTGAAGTCCCGTAGTATTTTTATTGATCTTAAAAATATTTTTCTAATAACCTAGATTATTTACATGACATATTTCCAACTTAAACTTCCCAAAATTCATTTTGGACATTTATCGGACGTGTCGGGACCAAAATACGAGGTTACTTCAAATAAAACTGAAACCTTCCTCACAAGTTTAAAATTTTTTCTACTACAAAAATACATCTTGTCGCTTTAGACTCTGTTCGCAAATTTCACTTTTACGAACGATACACACTACATTCAAATATTCACGAAAACACTCGTTTTTAGATAACTTTTAATTTACACCTCAACGATTTGCGTTCTAGACAAAAGTTACTTCAAATTACAAAATTAATTATTAAATAAGTTTTTTAAATTCACCCACGATTATTAAACCCGTTCTCAAATTAACAGTCGTGCCGGTACGCGCTGCGTGACGATTTTTGCGAAACACGGGAAAATTTCTCAGAAAGATTAAAATGACAACATAAGCATTCCGATACGAAAGATGAATCAAAAGTGATTCACTCACGAAAGTCAAGACACCCGGTTAAATCATAACCGTTTCACGCAAAATAAGTCAACCGAAGTTAACTTTTCAGCTTTTTGCCAATAAATATGATATTTAAAATACTGAAACCCAGAAAAAGTTATCGGTTATCACAGTTTCTGACCCATTGGCTGTAACTTGACTTTCCAAATCTTCAAACGGCTTACCAGACTTGTCAACTGTCACTTGACCTTGTTCTTCGTCAACTACACTTTAAGCTAATTCTGAGACATGAGCTTTTACTTGAACTTCCTCGGATGGCTCAACAACTGTAACTTGACATTCTGCCTCATTGATGAGAGCACTGGTAGTAGGCTTAATGTCATCATTTACAATAACTTGAGAATCTTTATTCTCAACTGGATCAGGGCTAGTGAGTAGGTTATCTTTTGTTGCAACAGCATCAGTTTGCTACTTTGACTTGTAAATCTTTGGATGGCTTTTCTGTCTCGGCAACCAAAGTGCTTCTTTCCTAGCTCCTTGTGTTCATGCTTTCTGGAGGCCTGATATATTTATAATTACGGTCAAAAGTAGGGGTGAGCATGGTGCGGATCGGTGCGGTTTTTGGCAAAAACCACACCGCATCCGCAATTGCGGTTTTTAAAAAGTGAGAATCCGCAACCGCGCGGTTTTTGCGGTTTCGGTTTTGCGGGTTTTATTGCGGTTTTGCGGGTTGTGCGGGTATTAACCGCACCGCACCATCACTTATAATTTATATAATTAATGTGGGTTTTTTGCGGTTTTTTGTTTACAATGTTGGTTTTTTCGGTTATAACAATGCATATATTTAAGGTAAACACACACATTACCTAGAATATTATTGATAATATGCATTAGAAGCCTTATAACACACATTAAATAATCAATGTGCCGTTTTTCGGTTTTATAAAATTAATGTGCGGTGCGGTGCGGATTTTGCGGTTCGGTTTTACGGATAAAACCGTAACCGCACCGCATTTTGCGGTTTTATTTTTTCCTAAAACCGATCCACCGGTTTTTGCCGTGGTGCGGTTTTTGTGGTGCGGGTTTTTGCGGATTTTGCGGTTTTGCGGTTTGCGGTGCGGTTTCTGCTCACCCCTCAAAAATATAAAAAGCAACAATAACCATAAAAACTCAAACTTTAATCTCACAACCAAACAATTACCTTTTTTCATGTTTAGAAACAAACTTTATATAAAAATAGAGACCTGCATTTATGGGGCGTGCTTCTTTTGATTCAAAAGCTTAACATGCTTTAGATATATACAAACTGCAAGCGATACCTGTAATTCAAAATAGCACACACTGCATTCTTTCTTACTTTAGTCAGTGTAGTTATAACTCGTACCCCCATCCTCCTCATTTGTAATTTAACCGTGTCCAGTAGACTCCCCATATCCTTTTAACTAACTAACTAAATATACCCGCCATTGACAACAGCTTTCCTCATTTCTTTATTTCATCAGCCATGGCTACAATATGTAGCAGGCAACTTTTCTTGCAAACAAAAGGAGTCTAGGCTGAAGAAGTCAATTTCGTCGAATCAGGTTAGTCCTCGGTTTCGATTTTTTATTGCGAGCCTACTAGCAAGATAAAAGAGTTATCGGTTCAAAACTCATAGTTTAACCATGAGCTTTCTGGCTGTGTTGTTTCTCGAGCAACACCCGCAGATGATGAAGGAGTTTCTTTAGGAATTGTGAAACTGCATATGAATATTGATCTAGATAGATTCGAAACTTTGCTATTTCATGTATTGTCACTTTATTTGGTGTATATCAGTATATGTCACATATAATATGTGTGCCAAAAAGTTATTGCTACTCTATTGAACTTATGCTTAAAAGGTATTTAATCTTAGACCACATATTTAATAACCCTTTTAAGTACACAGTTTCAGTTGCAGGAACAAATTAATGAATATTGTCAATATAACCTTTGTTTTGTTTTGTTTTTGTTTTTGATCATAAGGTTGATTCGCAGCCAATTGCCCAATTTGGTTAGCAAACGCCTTTGTCATATTCTAGTTTTGTAGTTAGTAAAATATGAAAAAAAATTAAATGAAAATACACTATACAGATAATGGCATAAAATTAGATAACATTAGCTCCAAAATGAATTGGTAATAATTTTGTATATATTATTACCATCATCTCAAGATTGGTGTTTGTTTCTTCTTTGATAGTAGGCAAACGGTATGAGCCAAGGTGCACAACTACCACTTCCTATGCCACTAAAGGTTTGTAATTTTCATCTTAAACATGATTTAAGGCGCAAACTGCTTATCCGCTTTGCGGTTTCGATAAACAGAATATCATTTTCAAAGGTGTTTGAGATTTTAAAGAAGCTATTTTTCGTACTAGTTTGATCAATTAAAAAAACATAACTGCGTGTTAATAATCATTCCCAAACACCATCTAAGAGTTGTATGCAACACGATAATCCTATACAAATACTTGCATTTAAAAAGAAATTTGACCATTTTAGCAAATGTGGCTTATGGAAATTGTGCATATAAAACAGGCTGACAAAATAAAAGGAGGAGTAAGGCTTGGGTTCATTACAATTGGCGATGGAGTTACTGAGGTCCCCGTGTACATTGACTGTTTGGTTTTTCCGGGTTCAACTCCTTTCTTCCAAGCTGTAAGAAACGGAGGAGAATTCTTCAAACCTGATCGGTAACGGAACGCCTATTAGTATCATTTTAAAAGGAGAGTTAACAACCTTTGTCGTAAAATGCAATGCAAGATCATGTAATAAAAATCTTATGAGCTAAGCAGTATTAACCAATTCTCAGCTTGTTGCGCTTGTCTTGTCAACTATAAAATGCAAAGAAGAGCAATAGGATCGGTGGTGTCCAGTATGTGTTTGGTGTGTTTTTTTTTTGTTAAAATTAGATTATACGTTGGACACGTATCATCTCTCTTTGTGTGTGTGGTGGACACGTAGTAGACCGGGTTTCGGGTTCAGCCGAATCTGATGGGTTAGTGGGTGTCGGGTTGGGTCGGGTCGGGCCACCACACAAAAAATGACGGGTCGAGATAGCAGTAGTGTATAAGCCAGTTGGGTCGGGTCGGAGCGAAGTCGGGTCGGTCAGGCGAAACCGGGCAGCAATCGTGGTGATTGTTGGTTTATATAATTTTTAACTATACAATTTTTTTTAACCATACAAATCTTTTATATAATAAAAGAATTACATTATTTCATAATTTTTTATGAGATTCGATCTTATAAAACAAATTGGACCAATAAGAACGCTTGATTTTGACACGTAGGCAAAATCGTGCTATCTGATTGGTTAAAAAAAGTCAAAATTGAATCCAATTTGAAAATTTTGATGAAAGAATTTGATGGAGAAAAAAACACATAGAAATATATGCGTCAAATTTATGAAAACAAAAACTTAAAAAAAAAGATAATTAATAAAACTTTAGTGGTTCAATTGTAAATGGAGTTAAGTGTAAATTTATAAGTTTTCATGTTCTTTTATAACTTCGAAAACTAAACAAATAACCTTATACTTTATACTTTGTAACCCTAAACTTTATATTTTAAAAATACAACATATATGTTGTTTTGAAAATACAACATATATATGCACAAGATTATTAATATTAAAATGAAAGCACGAATTATTGTGTATGTAAATAAATACACGATGTTGTACCTATATTAACAACTCATGTTTTACCTCTTTATGAGTTAAAACATATCTAGGAAAAAAAATTATTTATACTATACGCGTTCAATAAGGTCTCATTGTTATTTCATTTTATAAGTTTATCACATGCGTACATGAGTTTGAAAATTAAACACGGCTAAATTATTATTAACATGAATGTAAATATCAAACGTAAGCACGAATTATTGTGATATAAAAACAAATATACGCAATTATACTTATAACAACGACTAATGTAATTTTTATTTAAAGTTTATATAAGGATATCTGGAAAAACATTCTAAAAAACTATATATTTTAACTTCATAAATGTTCATCATGTGTTATTAAACTCGCATATTGTGTACAACATGATATCATACACGAGTTTGAATATTAAATACGGTTAAATTATTATTAACAGGAATATAAATATCAAATGTAATCACGGATCACTGTGATATGAAAACAAATACACGCGATTTTATTTATAACAATGACTAATGTAATTTAAAAAAAACCAAAATCTTGCTTGAATTTAGAGACATAGTGACCAAAGAATTAATTAGTTCTCATCAATTAATATTAGTGATGACCTGTATTCTATTAATTTTCTATTGTAATTATATTGCTACAAATATTTACGTATTTTTTCTATTATAAATTTACTAAACTATTTAAATTATAGTTTAGAACCTAAACTCGAATGTGAATTTTTTTTCACCTTCGTTATCTAACTTAATATTAGTATCTAATTCTAGTCTTCTAGATATAACATTTCAATATGAGACTAACGTAGAATCAATTTCAAAGTTAGGTCACCTTTGATTATGTGTACACAGAATAGTCAAAAGGAAAAAAAAAAAGGTTTTCATTTTTTGTTTTTTCCGACCGTTAAATTGTGCGACTCAGACACTTTTATTTTATTTTTTTTTATTTTATTTTTTTGAACAACACTTTATTAAAAAGCTAGCAAGAAGTTAGAAGAATTACAAAGTTACAAGATAATGATTTTTTAGCCAATCAACCCAACTAAACGACACATTACATCTAAACCGACTCCAATAAAAAGAATACGACACAACATCATCAAAAATAACCGCCTTAGAAGGAGAAACCACACCAAAGACACACTTATTACGATAAGCCCAAATAACCGACTCAGACACTTTTATGACAAGTGTCCGATGTAGGTGGCTCTTTATTGTACGACTGAAGTGACATTTTATGAGACCGTTTTATCTTTTTTGAAAAAAATAAAACGGTCGCAAAAAAATACCATGGTCAGACAAAATGTCATTTCAGTCGCACAAAAAACATCTATCAATCCTCGGGACACTTGTCAAAATAATGGGAGTCGTACAACACGATCTAGTGATTGCACATACAAAAAATGAAAAACATTAATAAATGGCTTATGTCCCAATGATACCTCATGTCGTGTGAGAAGCTCCCCAACCAAATGGTTGCGGGTTAAAAACTTGCTTGAGAAATATTATATAGTTTGTGATATAAATATTATGAGATAGTGTAGTTAAAATTGTCGTTTTTGAAAAATGAAAAACATTTTGTTAAACTAGTTTGTGAATAATTTTAGGTTTTTTTTTTTACCATTTTTGGAAAAGCCTCACAAGTAAGCAAATAAATGTAACTAGGGGTGAGCAACGGTCTAAAACCGGACCAGACCGGCTAGGATCGGACCGGACCGAGACCGAAATGGTCTAAAAAGCCGGACTTTAAAAAGCCGGACGTGGACCGGATCCGAAAATGGTACGGTCCGGTCCGGGTCGTACCTAGTCCGGTTCCGGTTCGGTCCTTCGGTCGCGTCCGGTACTATAAGGCTTAATCCTCGGGTTGGTTTTTGAGTCGGACGCGATCGGACCGACCGGGACGAAAGCCCAGAATTGAGTCCAATACCCCGGACCTTGACGGAACCGCTGGTCACGGTAGGTTGGTCCGGTTTTTCCGTCCGGTCCGGTGCCATCCGGTCTATTTGTGCTCACGGCTAAAGATATCTTCACCATCTCAAGAGGGTTTTTCTTGTCTTTTTCCTTGACAAATTTGGTAAACCATCCTCTTATAAATGATAGTAATTGAAAAATTATCAAGTCTCTTACATTTCTCATTTCTCTCTCTATCTCTTTCAACACACAAAATGTGTGGTGGTGCAATTATCTCCGACGCCGAGCCAGTCTTCAACCGTGGCAGCAGGAAGTTGACAGACAATGATCTTTGGTCTGAGTTCGACACGTACGATCTCTTTGGATGGGATTTTAAACAGAAAGCCATTGCTACAAGATTACTAGCAAACTTCAGATCAAAGCCCAAAAAGATCATCAATAAAGGTATATATATATATCCTATATAGTTCATTAGTTCATCACACTTTTATTATAAAAAGGTGATTAATTTGCAAACGAACATTCTTTTTGTTTTTGTGAATGAAGTTTCATTGTTATATTATCTCTGTGATATGTTTAAAAATGTCATAACGGAATGTATGCAACAATTCATTAACTTTATATTAAAACACATGCAGATCCACTTGTTCTTGTTAGAGGAAAAAAATAAACGGTTTGCATAGGATAATACGCTCATATATTGTTGCAGTTTGTTATATTAATCGACTAGATTTCTCCTAGAGTTATTATGCAATTTTGTTTGAATTTGATAGTTTTTAGTTTTCAGATATAACTTTTTCAGTAAAGTAAGCTGTTCACGTTTTTAGCCAAATGTTGAAACTTTTTTATTCTTTTCAGTTAGTTACGTGGAAGCAGCTAATTTATAAACTTTTGGACCTATTTCTTTCCTTTTCTTATTTTGTAACGTATTCAGTCTCATTTAGGTGTTGATCGAAATGCACCCAGTCTCACCCAAGGAATCCAGATTGCTTTACCCATAATAGCTTTGTTGGTCCAGCTTGTGATGTATGATGCTTAAAATAGGCAGTTTATAGTGTTTTCTTTCTATCACGTTTTCGTTTGCTATTTCTTCTAATAAGATTTTTTCTAAGAAGATAAACAAGTATCCACACAATATATCACCTAGTATAATTCATATACTGTTAAGTCAAATGTTCATTGAATTGGTTCAGAGAATTTTATTTGTCCCCATGTGTTTAGCGTATCCGTATAAACTTTCTTAAAGAATAGTACGAGTTAAACTTTGATAAAATAAAATGATTCGTACATTCATGAATTCCAAAATGTCTAATGTTTGTCCTAAAAATTTCCAAATAATGTATAAATCAAGATGTTATCAATCATGTTTAAACTTTTAAACCAACAAGTTGACATAATAAACTACTGATTTGTTTGAAATATTCAATGTATTACAACTTGGAATATGTTCCTATTTATTGATGTTGTTTCCATTATTACAGTAATATTTATCATGCATCAATGTTAATCATTAAATGATTGTTTTATTATTTTTATTTATTTTTTGAACATAAAATGATTTTTTTATTGACAAAGCACCAAAGCACCAAAATATGAAATATTTTGTTACATTTAATATCATAAAAATCAAATTATCATTTCCTCAATGAATGATGTTTGGTTTATTAAATGCAGGCCCGATTGACGAAACGCCTCGAAAACCTAGCGAGAAGAAGGCTAAACCGAGAAAGAACAAGTTTAGAGGGATCAGGCAGCGGCCTTGGGGAAAATGGGCAGCCGAGATTCGTGACCCACAGAAAGGTGTTCGGGTCTGGCTAGGCACATTCAACACACCCGAAGAAGCGGCTCACTCCTACGATGAAGCAGCAAAACGTATCCGAGGTGAAAAGGCTAAGCTCAACTTTCCCTCGCAGCCACCACCCGCTAAAAAACTTTGTGTCGAGTCTCCCATTGAGTCAACTAAGTCGAGTGTGCATGAACCACTATCACCACTTGCATTGCTGAATTATGATCAGTTTCAAAACCCGTCTTACTACCCAAACAATGTGCCCGATGAGTATGAGTTCAAGGAACAGATATCGAGTCTTGAGACCTTCTTAGGTCTCGATCATGATTCGCCTCATTTTGGTGGGATCAGTTGTGAGCCAAGTCCACTTTGGATGATGGACGACTTCCCGATCATTATATAAGTTGTCCCATGCAGACTGAGTGAGCAACCGAGAGGAGTGAAGCTTAGAATTAGTCGTTTCTATATAAAACGATTGTCTTGTTTATGGGTTGATTATGGTAACGATGTCGAGTTTGATACTACGTAATAATTTGTGTTGTCGTAGCTTACATCTGCGGCACACGTATACTATATGTTTGTTTTGCCAACTATTGATGGCTTGTTTATGTTTACTTGTTTTAAAAACATACTCGCTCAGTTTGTGTTATAAGCATGGGGTATTTGCAATATGTCATGTACATAATCTTTTTAATGCATGGTGTAATATATGAGCATTCATAATAGACTTGTATATATTGTATCTCGTATAAGCTAAAGTCTAAAACCATTATTTTATTGAGAATAATGATATATCTATTTTCATTTTTTTTCCTATCTTTCTATTCGTATTAATGGTACATGTGTAGAACTTTAGAAGCGACTAGATGAGAGGATGAAAGTAGCAAAAAATGAACTATATACGTATATTTATTGAAAGAAAGTCTTGAGTTTCTTGGATCTTTGAATTTAAAATTTGAAGAAAATTGATTTCATAACCAAATCATATTAATATTAAAGAATCTGCTATCTATAGTCCGATGAGCTACTCTTAAAATGTTCAAACATACAATGATTGTTTGCAAAAAGTAAACACCACACTTACAAATAAATAACTCTTCATAACCACTTGAATATACCACCAAACTTGCATTTTCAGTTTCTTAAATGAGAATCGCTACATCCACAAAATGACTTCCATAAAATTTTCACAAAATGATATGTATCCAATCAAAATCTTTTTGATCATTTCTCTTTCTTCCTTTTTGATTAACATCTCCCTGTTAATGTATGGCACATCATTTTATGAAACTTTTTTTGTGAATCTTTTTGTAGATGTAGCATTCCCTATTGTACTTTAAGTTTCTAGCGTCTTGCTAGTCTCTTTTTTTATATATTCCATCTTTGCCGTTCAAAAAAAAAAAATATTAAAAGTAGAAAAAATAAGTTCTGTAAAATACCTTTTTAATATAAGAATAACCCTTTTTTCGATATATAACATAACAAATGTTTTTGTTAAAGTTCGATATATTGGAGGTGCTGTTACTATGGGTGGGTGTGCAGGAAACCGAAAAATCGAACCTAAATCGAAAAAAAACCAAAGAATCAAAACCTAAAAAACCAAAAACGATTGAAAACCGATGATTCGTTTATCGGATTTTGAAAAAACCAAAGTTTTTGGTTTGGTTTAGTCTTAGCATTAAAAAAACCAATATAAACCAAACCGATCTTTATAAACATGAGAACAAAAATTAGTTCTGACCGAAGCTAAATGACGATGAATATGCTCCGCTATATTAACGATATCATGTCGAGTAACTACTTTTTGTTTCATATGCTTCTTTGACATGCCATTAATGACACATAATAAGTTCTCTTCTAAGAGTTTTTTTTTTTTCTAGGTTTTTATCGTTGTTATTGTGTTGTTTTATAACACATAAACAAATTTTTAAGTATTTTAAATGGTCATTTGTTTCTATTTATCATTGTTATGTTTTTTTGTTTTTATTGTTTGGATTATTTCTGTAAAAATTTGAAAGTGTTGGTTTATGATATATTCCAAATCAACTTAGTAAAAGCAAAGCTCGATAAATCGTATAGAAATTGAAAAAACCGAAAATAAACGACAAGCGAAAAACCAAACCTACACAAAACCAAAACCGAATGGTTTCTAAAAATCAAAAACCGAAATTTTTCGGTTCGGTTTCGGTTTTATACAAAAACCGAACCAAACCGAACTATGCTCACCTTAGCTGTTACCAATTAAACTCATAAATATGTATTACTTCTTGTCTTGCACCACTTTCTATATTTGTAATGACATTATATTGGTCATCATTTATATTAACGTTATAAATAAACTAAACTAATCTACCAAACATCAAATCAAGAAAAAGGTTTTGAAAAGCGATCAAACACAAAATTATTATTGCAAAGGAAAAAAGCTATGGACTAATTTTTGTATAGAGGCCTCGCTGCCCGGCTTTCTTCTAAAGCTATGTGTAGTGGTTAACTCGCATTCACCTTCACTCTAGTTGATACATTTTTAACAAATTATTTTTTATTTATCTTTCAACCGTAATGATCACCGCCTTCTGATGACTCTGACATGTTAAACGAGGCTAACTCTAACGTTTTTGACCGTTTACTTTGAATTTTTGTGCTGTTTATTTTTACTTTTACGTTTTGGTTGGCCGGGAGGTGGTGATGAAGAATGATGGAACATTTGTGGTGATGTATGATTGTGATACATTTATGGTTGATACATAGTTTGTTGTGATTGGAACATTTGTGGTTGATACCTAGTTTGTTGTTGTTACGGATGTACGAATGGTAGGTTGTGGTATTGTGTTTGTTGGTTTTGCGATGTGTGTGTTCCGTAATAAAAATTTGGAGCTCAAAAATAAATCGGTTGTGAGTGACCGAGTTGGAAATTGGAACCGGGAGTTGGGATGTTTTTTCTATAGAAAAGCAGGTCTTGGGATGTTTTGTTGTCGACGTATATTTGTGTTTTTTTTAGTATTTAGATACATTTTGAAATATCAGTATAAAAGATGAATAAGATTTGAATGTGTGAAAACCCAATAAAATAAAATGATAAGACGCTATTAATTATCTTAATAAAAAAATTAAAGATAATTTTATAATTATTCTCTAACGGTCTATTTTTTAACCATCACTACTTCCTTTTTTTTTCGTTACGTGAAAGACTTTACCGAACCACCCTTGTTTTGTCACCTTCGCGCATCAAGCAAACACCCCTATCATGGGGTTCACGTTCCAACAAGGGCCCTTCGCGTGTGGTCACCTCTACCATAACGCCCCGTCTTAAATTCTTTGAGCTCGTAATTATTATTATTTTTCTTAAAAAGAAGGTGAGATACAACTTTTTAATATAACATGATGTAAATGTTAATGACGAAATCTCATATCTTGTTTTTCTTTTCTTTCACTACTTACTCAAATCTTTACCTCAATTTTATTTTGAAAATCATTTAAAATAACAAAATTAGATTTCGGTTTATATTCAATTTCATCATATATTCGTTCAATAGTTACAAATTGCAACTTTTTTTCAAGAGTTTAAAGTTCATTAAAATTAGTGTTTCGTTCAATTTGAAGTAAAACAAAATTACTATGACAAATCTTGATCAACAAATCCTAAATTAACATAAAATTTTCATCTTTTTTAGTTTTTCTGTAGTTTTCTCATTAATTTAAAAAAATCATGTGTTAATAAAAACACTCATAAGATGTTCGATGAAATATTTCAATAAATCAACTTTATGATTTTAGATATTTAAAGTTGTTCATTTGAATATATATGTTTTGGTAATTCACAAAAACTTTACTATTTGATGAAAGATGAACAAAACTCTAAATATGCAACTGTTCATCACAAACTTTTCATCAAGTATCAATCAAAGAAAATTCAACAAAGAAGTTATCCATCAAATAAAATTCAAAAAAAGAGTTGTTCATCAAAGAATATGGAGGAAGCAAAATTGTTCATCAAATATTGAACATGGAAGTTGTTTATAAAATAATGTTTTGGAAACAAAATTAGTTTTTAAAAATACAAAAAAGTTTGTCATGTTTGTGAGAGAATACAAAAATTTGTGCTATGTTCATCAGTATAAAATGTTCATCGGTATTTTTTATGTTCAACAATACGTGTTCATTAATACAAAATGTTTATTATTATTCTGCTAAATTTGATTTTATGATTAAACTTCGAGCTGATGTGGAGTTGAAAGATACTATCGTGATGTCTGTTCCAAAACTTGTTGGTGAGGGGTTTTCTATGTGCACTATACGTATAGAGTATGAGTGGAAACCTCCCAGTGGTTCAAGTTGCAATGTTTTTGGTCACGTCATGTGGATGAATGTCCTAAGAAAATCGTCTCGGATGTGTTGAAAAGTTTGATGAATCCTAGAAAGCTGTTAGAGGAGTTCACGTTTGTCCGAAGTTGAGGTTTAAGGCAAACAAGTTTATCAACATGTCTCAAAACAGAATGGTGCCAACGCAAGTGATAAAAAAAAGCAAGTTGGATTAGAGGTAAGTAATTCGAACCCTTTTGATGCGCTTAATACGGTTGAAAATGATGATGATCTGGGTCCGC
>BQNB010176735.1:0-13033 GCA_026074375.1 Tanacetum coccineum
TATAAAAGTTAGGAAGATTTAGTTGTTTCCTAATACTTATCCTTTGTAAAACCTAATATCTCTATTATATAAAGATATACAGGTTACTAGGTGTAGGTGTACAAGTCGTGAGTTCCTGTACCTAAACGTGTGTGTATATTCCAAGCATATGTAATGTAGACGCTATATGTAGTTTAGCCTCAAGGTCAAGGTAACTTGTTCCTGTTACAGTTCAATGAAGTAACCGTATTATTCTGATCAAATAATATTGGGGCTTGATGTTTAGTAGTAAAACCTTTTTGAATATCATTGTATTCTTTGATTAATTCCGCTGTGCTTATATGTTATCAATGATATTTGTAAAACATATCCTAGATGGGTTTGAATGATTCTTAACATTAGGGGTTAAAGTAATGGTGATCTTGTTAAACCCTAGCTCATTGAGACTTTACCCACTTACTGCTTAATGGCAATTTATATACTAGTAGTCTACTGGCCAAGTCTATACCAATTAATTAAGAACATACTCGTTGATCCCAAGGGTCACCTGCCGGTCCAACTAAGCTCACTAATCTAAAGGCAAAGATAGGTCATTATTTGTGATCCTATTGGTCTAGATATATAAATCACTATATGGAGAGCCATCCCGGCTTCTAGCTAACGTAGTCGGTATCACTAGATCTAGTTGAATGACAGGTCGCATACAAAAGCACATAAACAAGTATAAATTGATAAACATAAAGAAGTAATCAACAATAAATTAAGCATTTAAGATAAACAAACCAAACATTCAAATCTTCATAATAATGGCTATTACCCAAGGGTATTAGCCCTCAAACGTCATAATCAATACAAGAGTAATAATTCAACCAAGGTAAACTAACTAAGTTAATTGAATGATACCAAAAATCAGACGATTACTAGAGTATAAGAGATTACAAAGTGTTTCCTATGGAATTAATAGCTTTGCTTGACCTCTTATGCTCTTCTTGTCTTTTGAAAATCGACTTTTGTGGTTAAGGTATTGAAAATATGATCAAGCACACTGAAAACCCGTTTTTAGGTTTTCTATTTATACTGTCTGGAATTTGGTCGATACGGCGTATCGAGAGAGATAGATATGGCGTATCAGGGGTTTCTTGGAGTAGGGACCACCTTTGATTTCTTCTAGAATATTTTATTACTTTATATTGAATACAACTTATATAAGTTTCCTGGATACGGCGTATTGGACTTTATATCTTCGTGGTTTCTTGTGATGTGCAGGCACAAATACGCCGTATCTTTCTTGATGGATACGGCGTATAGGATGTTAGAACAATAATCTTAAAATGTCTTCATTTAAGCTCTAAAATGCATTCCTTTTTGCTAATCTTCACCAAGCACTCCATAAATTCTCAAATACAAACGATTAAGTAAAAATTCTTGTAATAATTATACAAAATGGGTTATTTACATGGGATAAATGATGCTATAAAAGTAACGTTATTTGATGACATCAAATATCCTCCCAATTGATTGCTACTTGTCCTCAAGAAGCCTTTAAAAGTTTATGAAAATGTATCCCTAAGGATTTTTTCCGTTAAGCATTTATTTGATCAATTACAAGTACACAACCAAACACCTCACGAAATAGGAAATATGAAAACACTCAAATCACTCAACTAATCTACGTGGTAATATGTAACTAATTCGCTCAATTGCTCGGCTGTGACGAGTATTCTATCATAAGCTTGGCAAGGATACACATCTCCACGACTAGAGCTAAGGAGTAACAAGTTTATAGAGGTAAATTGGGTTTTACTTTAAAGGCTTAAAAAGGGTTTAATAACTTTATCTAGTCTCTACCGATATCAATATTCTAGAAAAGGTGACAAAGACCATACATACACACCTATAACGATGGGATATACACACATGACTGCATTCAACCTTAACTCGAATAAGTTAAAGAATAGGACTAGTAGAGTGATATAGGGTATGATATTATAACTTTCACTAAAAGTAATTAACCAACAAGACAACTGAATCAGACATACATGGCCATAATGACGAAATAGACATGTGATTTAATCACATCCTCATTCGAGTAAAACCTAAAGTTAACCATTAGGAAAGGGAAATAAATTGTTGTTAAATAAAAATATACGAAACAAATAGATTAAGTCCAAACAGATTAGGTTCAAGTTGCTAGATACTTTGTCCCGACCGTTACCATGATAAAGACACAACTATATACATAAATGTCTTGATCATAGATAAAAAACAACAACCTAAGTTGGCGTTCCTGTAACGGTATCTACCACCATATACATACTTTTACAAAGACAAGTGGCGATATCTACCACTTTATACAAAACTTTACATCGTTTATTTATAACCATCCATCAATGAATAATCGATCCTTCAAATAATTTCATCGGTTTAAGCTTTAACGAACCGACTATCTTTAAACTTTCCTCCTCTTTTTTGTTGCAATTTTCTTAATATTTTTCGATCTTTCTTTACATTACTATACTATTTGATCTCGGTGTAATTTCACCCTATCTTTACGTTCATAACTATCTCTTGGATAATTTCTTCCATGATTCTCATTCTCTCGAACTATACCAATAATTGTTGATGGTGCGTAAAAACTGCATGAGTATTGAGACTTTTTATGATTCCCATTGCAATGTGTAAATTGCCCAACCCATACCAGTAGATAGAAAAATGAACAAGACACAACGAAATACATTACTTTACACTTTAAGCAACTAGAAACTTGATAAATCAAATCTTAATCAACAGGTTGGATAAGTGTGTAAAGGTGTAACGAAACAACTAGTTGATGTTACCTTAAAGGATTGGCTCTACTAGTTTTTCTAGGGGTATCTTACTCTTAAAAATAAGAGTAAACAAAGGGTTTATACGGGGGATAACTAACTAGTATAGTTAGTTAATAAAACAACATATAAAGGCTTTTTGGGTGTAATCCTAGAAATTTACCAATTTAAACAAGTTACTCCATCTAAATCCATAGTACTCATTATTGTGGTCTCGAATAGATATACCAAGCCAAGTTATAAAGTCTACAACATCACCGGCACACTCATATTTTTGTGGGATTTGGGTAAACATTTGGAAATGGATAAGGCTGAATCCTCACAATATCTAATAAGGGTTATGTGTGCAGGTTATGTAACTAGTAGTTTCACAAAAGTATGCTTGAATTTTTTAAATTTGAGCATAATTTAAGCATTTTACGTAGAAACCTGGGAAAAATGTGAACATCTTGAAAAAGAGCTTTCAAAAAGTAGAACAATGTCAAAGAGTTTTGAAGCACTTCAGAAACATGCGATTAATCTTGAACTTGATTTACAACAGTGTAAAGAAAAGATAAAAAATTACAAATCTTTCAAAGAAAATCAGTCAAACGTATTTCCTGAATAGAACAGTGAAAGTATTTGTAAATTCAAGACTGAAAGCTCAAAATTTTACTAAGACAAAGGATTGCATTAAGTGAGCTTGAATAAAAACTCTTAGAAAAGATAAAAAGAATAATCTGTGGAAACTAAGTTTGAAAAATATCCGGTTATTCGACAACGAATGCTTTTTTAATGTCAAAGACAATCCTTTTTAGGTGTAATCCAGCTATTTTTTTTCAAATTCTCTTGCAAAGAAAGATTTTCAAAGTCAAAGTCAGTTACCACACAAAATGTGTCCAATGATTTTTTAAAACCAGTCACTGCACAGATTTTGCCTCAGAAGTTTGTTGCAATTGTCAAAACACAAATGTTATATGCACCAGGAATGTATAAAAGTGCAACTAAGCCTTACTCAAACTAGATCACCTCAGTTCTGTCATCAAGATATTAGGAAACCTAACAAACGCGTGTCTTTCTCTACAGGAGTAATTCCCACTACTAGTGTTAGCAGACCACAGCTTAAGAGCAATCAACTAGAAGATAGAGTCATGCCTAACAATAGTCAAGGGAAGAAGCAAAATGTAGAAGACCACCATAGGCATTTTAAGTTTTCTAATAATAAAATGTCTGTAACTGCGTGTAATGACAGTTTGAATGCTAAGACCTCGAATGTTAACTTTGTCTGTGTTACTTGTGGAAAATGTGTGTCGAATGCAATCATGCTTTGTATGTTTAATTTATCAATGGCGTGAATTCTAGGACTAGACAACCAATGGTTGTGCCTATTAGTACTAGAGAACCCAAGCAGAATGTGAACCAATCTGTTGCAACATCCTGTAAGAAAACCGTTGCAACAGACTCCACTGTCAAGAAATCTAGAAACATAACTAGGAAGTTATATGAGCAAGTTAGTAAGACATGCTCAGTTGGTTGGTATCTTAAGTATACTCCACCCAGTTTATAATTGGAAACAACACTAAGTCTCAAAAAGGAAATGTTAACCCAAACGTTTGTATGCCTCTAGTGAAATGCATCTTGAACTGCTAATATATTAGAAACATACGACTCCTAGGTGTTCCACTGTGTCAATACTCCTTAGTCTTAATAATTCTTTTGCAAGTCGTCGAGATAGTTCTATTTATCGTAGACTCTAGGTGCTCAAAGCACATGACCGGAAATCTCAAACTTCTAACTAATTTTATGGAGAAATTTATGGGAACGGTCAAGTTTAGAAATGATCAAATTGCACCAATTCTTAGCTATGGAGATCTGGTTCAAGGAACGATTACTATCAAATGGGCTTTATTACCGTCGAAGGCTTAATCACAATTTCTTCTCCGTTGGTCAATTCTCGTGATGCGGGCTTTGGATGTTGCTTTTCTGAAGTTACTTGTTACATCCGTGATTTTAAAGGAAATGATCATTCTCAATGGTTCTCGTGGCACAGATTTGTCTTCCATTATGTCTTCAAGGACTCAACAACTCCCAATCCAATTTGCTTACATTGGATAAGCAACATAGTCACAAGCTATCGGTTATAATAAGTCGTCTAGCTCATTTAAACTTCGATACCATTAACTGATTTAAAGATAACATTGTGAACTGGCTTCCAAAGCTAAGAATCGTCAAAGATTCGTCTGTGTTCTTCTTGGGAGCTGGGAAAGCAAAAAAGAAAGTCTCTTTCTCCACTAAGACTACCCCGAGCTCCAAAAGACGGTTATAACTTCTACACATAGACTTATGTGGTCCAATGCGGGTAGAAAGCTTTAATGGAAAGAAGTATGTTCTCATAATTGTTGATGACTACTCCTGATATACCTGGACTCACTTCTTGAGGTCCAAAGACGAAACACCTAGAGTTCTCATGTGATTTCCTCACACTTTGCCAACAGAGGATTCTTGCTCAAGGTTTCAAACCAAGGTTTTTTCGAACTGACTAAAGGCAACGAATTTCTTAATAAAAACTCTTCATGCTTACTTTGAAAAAGAGGGAAAGGAATAAGACACGAAACGTCAAATGCTCGAACACAAAACAAACGACATTGTCGGAAAGACGGAAACCGATACTCTTGTTGAGGCTACTCAAAACAATGTTATGGCCGCTAAAGTTCCTTTGTTCTTCTGGGCTAATGCAATTTGTAACAGCTTGTTTTTCTCAAAACCGTCACTTGTAAATCCTCGATTGACAAAACACCTTGTCATTTCATCAATGCCCGGAAACCGTAGCAAGTTCTTTCAATCTTTGGTTTCTTTGCTGCATCGATTAGAGATGGTAAAAATCTTGATAAAATTAAAGGAAAAGGTGCCATGCATGTATTTTTGTTAGGTCTTCTACTACAGTCAAAGGATTTATAGGGTATTTAAATCGAGATACATGAATGATACTTGAAACAACTCATTGTTTAACTTTGACGATTACCTCATATGGTGTCAAGCATCCACGGTCCAGTTCTGACCCCGGTCCATAATGTTCGACAACGGTACTTGAAAAGACTGTTTATGTCCAGTCCACTCAATGTCAAGAAAATGTTCTCAAGTTGCTATGACAGTAACAACGTTAATTGAGCTGGAATTCTATATAGTACGATGTTCAGAGAATTACTAATGGATATTTCTCATGTTGTGTCAAAGTCTTCCGCTGTGCATGCTGCACTGATAATCCGATTAAACGTCAACAACATATCAACATACTCTCACTTCTACAACAACCCGATGTTGCAGATCCCACCCCATTGAACATTCATTTGAAACATCAAAACTCCAACTCATGTACCACTGTCCACTGCACCTGAGAACATTAATCAACAGAAACACAATACAGAAAATGCACAATTTGCGACGATGAATTTATCAACATCTTTTGTACCAGTACAAGAATGAGGGAGAAATCGTCTCGTATTGTTGATTCTTCTCGTCATTGTTGATTTCATGTTGATTCGTCAAAATTCTTTCATTGCAACAAATTCGTCTTGTGGCTAAGGGATATGCTCAAAAGGAAGTAATTGGATTTTCGAAGAGTCATTTGCACCAGTGCTTGGTGGAGGTTGATACGATTATTCATTGCAGATGCTGTAAACAAAGCATTTACTGTGTACCAAATGGACGGTTTAAAACAACATTTCTTTACGGACCTCTGAAGGAAGAAGTGTACGTAAACCAACCAGATGGATTTGTTGACCCATATCATCCTGACAAAGTTTACCGTCTCAAGAAAGCATTATTATGGATCTCATTCAAGCATCCAAGAGGTTGGTACGATGAACTCTTCAACTTCCTGGTATCCGTAGGATTCTCAAAGGTTCTATTGATCCAACGTCGTTAATTAACTAAACATGGGAAAGACATATTGCTTGTGCATATTTACGTTGTTGAACATAATTTTTTGGTTCCACGATCCACTTAAAATACTTTCAAAACGATTTGGGAAACTAATGCACAAAACAAGTTTATTATGTTTTGATGGGGGAGCTGAAATTCTTTTTAGGATTCAGCTCCACCAATCCCCTCGTGGTATCTTTATAACCAAGCTAAGTATGCTTCTAGAGATACTTAAAAAAGTATGGAATGGACCTCGTTGATAGCATTGGTTCACCAATGGCTACAAAACACCTTGATGTGCTTGAGTTGGTTACTCTGGTCGACCAAACGAAATATTATAGTATGGTCGGAGCACTCATGTACTTAACATCAAGTAGACCAGATATTGTATATGCAACTGTTTTTGTGGCTTTTCCCCCCCCCCCCCCCCCCCACCCCCCCCCCCCCCCCCCCCCCCCCCCCCCCCCACCCCCCCCCCCCCCCCCCCCCCCCCCCTTGTCAGCGAAACACGCTGTGAAATAACATCTCACTGCGGTAAAACGGATCTTTCGGTACCTTATGCACTCCATTAACATGAGTCTCTAGTATCCGAAGGGAAACGGTTTCGAATACTTAACCTGCTTTTTCAGATTTGGATTCACAGCGGGCTTGTATCGATTCACGTATAGGTTACATTTGGTGGCACTACAATTTCTGGTCGGTGATAAGTTAGTCAGCTTGTCCTCCAAAAAGCAGGATCTGCACGATCAATTGTCTTCAGCAAGGGAAGCAGAGTATTATGTGTCCTTTATATGCGTGCTGCCCACACAAGTTCTAGGTTGAGAACTCAGCTCACAGTTATGGCTTCCACAATTTGATAAATTACCTATGTATTGTGACTCAAAAGGCAGCCATAAGCCATCTCGTGCAATCTTAGTCCCAGCATTCTCGTACCTAAGCATATAGATGTCAGATATCACTTCATAAAGGAACATGTTGAAAAGGGTATTGTTGAATTATTCTTTGTCGGAACTGAATACCAGTTAGCTGACTTATTTACTAAAGCTTTATCGGAAGATAGGTTTAAGTATCTTGTCAAACGACTCGGTATGAGATGTTTGACTCCAGATGAACTGGAGGTTCTGGCAATTGAATCTGCTTGATCCATCAAACATCAATTTGTAAATATTTTTATTCTCTCTTTATTTTTGATTTATAAAAATTTTGAAAAAGAAAATAGAAAAATATAAATCTAGAAAAACAAAATATAAAATCAGAAAATTTTCAAAAATACCAAAAAGAATCTTCTCAACATGTCTCTTGGAATCGATAACATTTACGTACCTAGAAATGTTGATTAACATCGACACGGGCGTGTAAATGAAGTTCGAACAGGAGTTTCAAATGCTTTCAAAACATGTCATTTCTAAATTTTTCTCAATGACTTATGTACATTTCAGTGCATAACTCGGTCTCGAATGTAATAGGGAAGTGTACGCTTCAGTGCGCTTACTCTAAAAATAGAAGAGAAGTCTTCTATCATGCTTTTTTAAATCGTCTTGATATAATTTTTTCTAAAAAGAACTTTCAATGTCAATATTTTCTTACATTATAAATTGGTGGTATTTTATTTCCATAAAAAAGTGGTATTTGTTAAATTGTTGTGTTCAACACTCCTTCCTCGAATAATTTTTCAAAGAATTTAGTACGCATGAATTGTCATTTTATGTGAAATTATTTCTGAGGGGGGGCCTTAGTAATGTGTCGGATACAATCTAATAATGTCAATTTTATGTAATCCCAAACACATTTTTGTGAAATAATACATGTGGAAACTTAATGTCAATTAATTAATATACCTTGTTCATAAGGAATCTCAACTCCGTCTTCAGCATTTTGTGATGTCATATCAAGTTTTCATTGTTAATGTACAAGTTTTAATAAATACTGTATCCACATTACTGTTGAGGAGAGCTATTCAAAAAATGAATTCATCAATATCATGGTAGAATTTTTCTCCCCATGGAATTTTTCATGTCATAAATTTTAATCAATTTTTTTGTATTTCAAATACTAAGTGTTTTTTTATTTAAATTAAGGGGAGAAAATGTGATTAAAATATGTTCAACCGAATGTGATCTTTTATGAATCTAAGTGCAACTTTGCCTTCATGTGCTAAAACAAATTTCGAATCTCGAAGATATGTGTAGGGGGAGTATTTGAAAAAACAACAATGTCAGAAAATGGTTTTATGGTTCGATCTCTATACCCAATCAACCTATTAAACATTTCACGACGGCTTCTGAAAGTCATAAGGTGGTTAGGTACGGTATAAGTCCTATGATCAACCTGAACCAGAGGGATCTACCCTAGGGACACTCCATAGTTAGAAATAGCTGTCCTTAGGTATGATTGGAGAAGAAAGAATGTGTATAAGGGAATAAATGTCCTGGACATAAGATTGAGCTAACCTGGTGAACACAATCACAACAAGGTGTTAGTAATGAAGTCTTGGTAAGCATTGAAGGGGTTGAAGAATGAAAAAGAAATGTATGGATAAAGGGTGAAAAGAAAGAAGCCCTCCACACAACTTAGGCAGAAACTGGGTCAATACATAATCTATCAAAATCACAAAGATGATTGTTGATATTGAAGACGACATCATGGACCCAGTGATGCAATGCACAACCCTTCCCAGCCATTCGGGTTTCTCTCAAAAGAAACTTGTCTCATTTGTCACGGAGATACACACGTTATCTATTGACATCTCACTCCGAGATTGTGTGGATACTGAAAGGTGGCAGTCTGCTTTGCCTCTGAATTACAAAACTAAAAAAGTGCACAAATTGAGTCTAGAGCCAAGAAGAGATCAAATTATAAATCTCATTAGGACACAATGTCAAAATACACTTGTTGAACACCATAAAGTTCACAAGCTGTAACAAAGAGTCCTACGCATTATCCTTGAGATCTTGCCAGAACATCTGAGTGATACTTAAGTATTCACAGTGAAGATGGAAATCCTGCTTGAGCCAACATCAAACAAGCTCATGGTAGGTGACTTGCAAGATTCTATATGAATCAAGCTTGTGATAACTGGAGCCGGAATTTTGTTTGGGGTCCGTGCCCGGGCACGGTGGGGGGTCTCGGATATCAATTTTGAGTCCAGTAATGAATTGATGACTAATTCAGAAAGATAGTAACTTCTGACTCACTCTTACCGTTGTTGTTGCTTTGAGACGTTCGGTAATGAGAACTAGACAAGCTATCCCAAAACGGTGAATCTAATACATATATGTTAGAAGATCCTACGCTTGAGCTGGAAACCCTGTCAAGGAGATTCTTTGTCATCTACCTTGATCACAGGCTATAGTATTTATACTATAATAATGGGAAACCGGAGGTTATATTGCAAATTCGAAAACTCAAAATGAATGAACAGCATATTCATCTTTTTATTGCTAACTGTTTTATTTCAGGATAAGACGACGGTGTTGCAGCCTCATTCTAGCAAAGTCGGATTCATAAACCACATGCTCATACTCAAGCTTTCAAAGTCAATCATTCAACGTCAAGATAGTTGATTCTAATCTTCCCCACCATCAAAGAGCCTCAAAGTCAAATAAAGAATCATCAATTGGGGAGATTGTTAGACTTATAATCACATATGTCAAACAAGAATGTAACAAGTATGAGCATGTTGGGTCAAGTGCACATGTTGATAAAAGGAAGTCAAATCAAGATGATTCAAGTCAAGGAGATGATGCAAGATAACGATCTCAAGAATTCAAAGTCAAAAGATAAAGGCTCAAAAATCAAGATCACAAAGCATGGATGACAAAGCCATTACAAACAAGACAAGATCATAAACAAGGGAATGCAATAAACGTAAATGTCTTATTTCATGTCATCGGCCTTATCAAAGGAGTTTGAAGAAAGAGACCTCAACATTGGGGGAGATTGTTAGCCTTAATTATATTAAGTCAAACAAGAATGTTATCGGTCTTAGAAAGTCAAACTAGGTCTTGTATTGTAATAGGCTAGTCGGGTTCAACGGGCTTGGATTGTAATGTATTGGGTGTAATCCTAGAAATTTACCAATTTAAACAAGTTACTCCATCTAAATCTATAGTACTCATTATTGTGGTCTCGAATAGATATACCAAGCTAAGTCTTAAAGTCTACAACATCACTGGCACACTTATATTTTTGTTTGGTTTGGGTAAACATTTGGAAACGAATAAGACTGAATCCTCATAATATCTAATAAGGGTTATGTGTGCAGGTTATGTAACTAGTAATTTCATAAAAGTATGCGGGGAAAATATTTTAAATTTGAGCATAATTTAAGCATTTTAATGTGAAAAATAGAACAAATAACGTTCTAATTCCCATCCCCTCACTTAAACTATACAACGTCCTCGTTATATAGATAAAACATTAAAAACAGGAAATTAAAAGAATTAGAACGAGAAACTCCCTAGATATTTTGCTCGGTAGATTCTCCAAGTTGAGTTCATGAGCAAGAATGTGTGTTGTAAATGCGTCTAGATTCTAGCATGACTACAACACACATAGGATTCTAGATGATCGATACTTCACCAACGTTGTCAATTTCTTTTCCAGTGAGGTCCTGTGCAAAATATAGGAAAAACATGCAAAATCCTATCTTGGGTATCCTACGGTTAATAAAAATAAAAACAATAAACTGTGCAGGAAGTCAATACACCGTATAGAAAGACCTGTAAAAAGTATCAATACGAGTCAGTCTGCCAAATACGACGTATCATGTGCATGAATACGTCGTATAGACAGATCTAACAATAAAGTTTTAAATGCAAAAAAAATAAAGGATTGATAACGTCTAGACATTCAATACGCCGTATGGTATGGAGCGGATACGCCGTATTGATGTCTGGGAAGACAGACTCTTGTCTCCCGGGAAGCGCTTTTCTTTCAACTAGTATTTAAGTTAGACTTTTTCTTTAGCTTCCTTCTACTCCATGGTGCGCGTCACGGTCCACCCATTGTCCTTTTTCCGAAAAATATCTTGGTAGATGTGAGACACACTATCTTTGTTCCTTTCCTAAGCATTGTATTAACATGATCTTATAGCAACGTATTCTTCGTTAGGTCCCAATGAATACTTTATTGCTTTAAACTTCTCGGCTTTGCACACCCTTTTACTAGGCTGCTCATTATTCTGATTGTCAGATTTAGGCGCTTTGTTTAGAATATTATTGTCGCCCTTATGCTTCTTTTGTATTTGTTCATCCGCTTTTTCAATGTCATTCTTTTCTGGAGCATTCAAATAAGGTCTGAAGAATGAGTCAGTAGTAGTGTTAGGAGGGTTTCCATAATCAGATTCCTCCCATTCTTCATCGCTTGACACTATGTCATTCATCGATTCTTTATTCCAACTTTCATTTATTTAAGAATGCAATAATGCTTTTTTAGTCGTTTCATCCACTCTCTTATGGTTTTCAAATATTGAATTCACCCAGGATATGAATTCAACTGGATCAAGCCCATAGTTATCACCTTCGTCTAATATTTCATCTTCGCCATCACGGGATAGGGGATAGAATTTATAGAAAAATTTCTCAACAAGTTCTTTCCAAGTGGTGATTTTTCCATCCTCTTTATCTATCCACCATTGTCTTGCATCATCAGCCAGTGAGAGAGGAAAAACCTTCATGCATAGTCGATGTGAGTCCACATTAGGAATTTTAATTAAATCGAGCATTTCAAGAACTTTGGCAATGTGGTCGTCCACGTATTCATCAAACGTTCTGTAGTATGCATTACTTCGTAACTCCATCAAAAATTCCTTGTTGAGTTCAATATTCATATCATCGTCAGTGTTTGGTTTAGCTAGACTTGATTCGGCTTGAGCCTTTTTCATGCGTTCATTTGAAATTAGTTCCATCATAACTTTTGTCATCTTTTCTTTAATCAATGTTCCGTGATTAGCATGACCTGTAACAAAGGAAAAAATATCAGTAGGATTTGCTCGGAAGAAAGGTAATACAGAAAGTTAAGCACATAATTTAAATATGAAGAATTTGTCTCTGTTGATGTATCAGATGATCGATTCGCGGTATCCAATTGACTTGAATACGCTGTATCATTATGTTGAATGAATACGATGTATTGGTAAAAATGTTAGATACGCCGTATCCAACTGAAGTGAATACACCGTATTAGGTTATTGACTATAATAGTGTATCGAAAACAATTAAAACACACAAAACAAACAAACAAATAAAACAAGCAAACAATTTAAAAACAAATATACATGATTTTTATAGAATTTTACACTAATCTAAATTACACTAATTAATCTAAAT
>BQNB010176736.1:0-13032 GCA_026074375.1 Tanacetum coccineum
ACTAGCCTATTACTTAACAAGACTAATTACGACTAATAAGACCGATAACATTCTTGTTCGACTTATATAAAATTAAGGCTAACAGACACTTCCTAGTATGAATATATATGGTGGTGGAGGATAAAAAAAATTGACAATTATGGGAAAGTGAGGATAAATTTTCATACATCTCAAATTGTTGAGAAATGATCGATTATCAACTATGGGGGTAATGGATGATTGCATTACCTCTAATCAACCATCATTTTTAATTACCTTTGTAACATCCGGTAATTTTCGGAATTTTAAAGGACCATTTTAACCTTTGACTTTTCGGGTCTGACTTGACTTTTTAACCTTTGGTCTTTTATCGTCACATTAAAGCGATTACCGCGTAACCGGTAAAGTTTTCGGAACATATTTTAAATAATAAATCATATTATTATTTAATATCTCATATGCAAAGTTATTTTAACTTATTTGACTTGAAAACGAAAAAGATATATGTTATTCTTAAGCTGACTTATAAAAAACGACCCACTAAATCACGTTTTCACGACTCGGACTCTAAAGCAATTTGATGTAAAACGACATTCCGGACAACTTTTTAGTTTTGCCCGAGACCCGAAAATAGTCAGAAAGTGACTGAAATGCCCTCGCAAGATTATAGAAACGAGAAAATAATTAAATTATATTTAATTAACACTTTTTATTAAATAAAAATATTTAATAAATTAGTCATAATTTTATTCAGTGACGTTTTGTTGAAGATGCAAATATTCGAGTAAAAGATCATTTTACGGACAAAGTTTATCGGAAATATACAAATAAATAATAAACGTTTTAAATAAATTTTATAAAACGTTTATGAAAATTAGTCGAGTGAATACTCATTTTTATCAGAAAAATAATTTGAAACGCAATGGTGCAAGTTTCGTATTTTGAATCATCCGATAAGTGGCTCAAACGAGTCCCGAACCGATAGTTATCAAAACTATGATAAAAACTTACAAAATCAACCCTAAACTATTATTCACTTTCTATTTCATTTTTAAACTTTTATATATATATAAAAGTTATATATCATTTGTTTCATTTTTGATATAACAACACACACACAAATATACACTCCTTCTTCTCTCTCATTTTTTTTCCGGCAGCCCCTCCCCCCTCCGGCCGCCGCCATCGTCATCATCAAATGTTTCCCGCCACCCGATCTATAATCACTACAAACATTTTTTGGTTTTGACTTTCAAAGATGTAGATGGTGTAGGAGCAGACATATAAGCAAGATAAAAGAGAGAGAATCAAGTGCCGGTTGTTTTGTTCAGATTTGGATGATTAAAATAAATAAATTAATGACGTGGATAAGTAGCCAGTCATATTGGTGATATTGACACATAACAAACAAGTTCGTTGGTCTAGTAAGGACGAAAATTAGTTCGTTAGTCATGTCGGGACATTTTTGAAAGTTCGTGGGTATTTTTCGACTTTTACCATTTTAAAAAAAGTTCAAGATCGTCTATATAAAAACTTATTAATAATTTATTCATGCCAAATTAGGAAATACTTGGGCGTTTTTCACTATTAATTTATTGTTTAATAAATAACAATAATTTATAATTAAAAGAATGTTTCTTGTAACATTCTTTTATATCTTTTAGATTTACCAAAGTTTTCGCTTTGGGTTTTCTTTTATTATATAAAAGATTCTTATCTTATTCAGAAAGGGGTATAAATATTTATGTCACGTGACATCCACATTCCCCATAAAACATTCATCAAACCCTACCCCTCTTTTGCATCTGGTGATTTATTCCGGTGAGTGGTCACCGTTGCCTGCCATCTTCAACGCTAACACCAGCTCGAATTATGATCTCTTCTCGAGTCTTTCTAATTTCGACTTGTGTTTGAATCTTTTACTTGTTAATTTGTTTTTGTATGGTTCACTATTGTTCGATTTGGGCTTTTGTTAGCTGATTTGCATACATTAAATTGTGGTTGTTGCCTCCTTTGGTTGATTTAATTATGGGTATCTAATTTTACTAATTTTCAGATCTCAATTTCATGGTATAAGATTTTTAAATTAGAAAGAATATTGTGTTCGGTAAACTTGTTCTTAATTTGCAGATTCATTTTTTAAGTATGATTTTTTTTTCTTATGCATTTTGGTTATGCATAATTGTGTATTCAAGCTACTGGACTAATTAGTTTTGCTTCTTTTTACATATATTTTTTTGTTTTCATATTGAGCTTATCTGCTGTTCATTTTCTCTTGGATCACAACATATTTTTATTCTATAATTTGATGTTTTTCTATAATTAAAAACAAGAAAAAAAAAATGATTTTTATGTGGTCAATTCTCTTGAGCAACCAAACATGAGCAATACACTGAATTTCTCTGCCAATTTAATTTCTCTGAATTTTTATTCTCTGCTTCATTTCTAATCTCTGAAATTTCTCTACAGTGTAAAACACAAACATAGAGAAAAGTGATTTACCAAAACTTGACGGAAACAATTACTAGTTTTGTTGAAGAAGATCGATCGGCAATGGAAAACGAAGGAAAAAAATACGTATGGGAAGGTGCAATTCCTTTACAAATTCATCTTCACGACTCTGAAGTCACCACTCTTCCCCCTCCCTCACCCGCACTGGTATTTCTTTTTGAACTATTTACTCTTTGCTTTACTTTTTAATTAAGTGTGTATACATTGCTCAATGTCGATATTTTATAACCTAAGCTTATTGTTATTTAGTCAAGGAACTTTTTCAATGTCTTTGGAGAATTTATTTATAGACCATAAGTTGCAGAAATGGATTTGAACTAGATGAAACCTAAATAACCAATGGGCGGACCCAGAATTATAGGTTCAAAAAATATATATATATATATATATATGAATTACCAGGTACATTTCGGAAAGAAAAAAAATCATGATTTTTGACAAAAGTCACACTATGCGAAGAAAATCCATGGGTTCCTGTGAAGTCCGCCCCTGAATGGGGCTTTGGTCCACTGGTATGTGCAGTGGCGGAACTTGAACCTTTTTTTTTGGGGGGGGGGGGTTATTTTAGACAACCAAAATAAAAAGGTGGACAATAACTTTGAAACTGAAATAGTTATATTTACACTAGTTGTTACAACTTTTGGCGGGGCCAGAACCCTCCCCTGCCCCTATTAAGGTCCGCCACTGGGTATGTGTGAGATGGTTATGTCCCTGACTAAGAGGTTGCGGGTTTGAATAACGCAAGGAACGAAACTGAGATTGTGTGAGAACATATATATATATATATATATTGTACTTGCGTGTATTAGTTTGAATATAAAAAAAGATGGAACTTAAAGTTTTTCGCTGAAAATATGTTTCATGTGCTTATCTTTTGTTTTACATTTATAAAGTTACTATTCCAAATAAAACACCTCAGGTCGGTAGCCTGTCTCTGAGACATTACTACCATGGTGACTGTCGACCCGGGCCCAAAGAAGGAAAAAAAACGAACTTTAACAAAGCTATGAACATTGTTTGATACGTGATAGGAGTAGGTCAGTGGCTTTGTGTGTGTGGGGCTGGGGGGATAAACCTGACTCATGGGTTTGTCATCTGATAACCAGTATTCTATAGGCAGAGCTACTGTCTAAATGGCTTGACATCATGCTACTGTCTACGGATTATGTTTTTGTACTGGTACGGAGACCACCTTGCTGTTTCTATTAATAGTGGTGACAGGCATTGTCCAACTGAAGTTTTCTGCCTACTGTGTAGGAAAAGTGATGCACTGTGATTTTTCTGATTGGTGTTCCTTCTTATCCTAGTCACGATAAAGGACTTTAAATTGAGCTACTCAGTGATTAGCATGTATAGATTTGCCTCAGTAAGCTTATGGAAATTCCTTTTCTAAATAAAGCATTATTTTCCTGAGGACCGTCAGCCGCATTTTAAGGGATTGGAGCAATTTCATATGGGAACTCAGAATGTTAAGTGTATCCTGTTTTAGTAGTGATGATAATTTGATTAGTCATGATGCATCGATGTGATTTTGCGAGTCACTTGTGCATGCTCGGTCATATCTTCTTTCTATATCCTATATTAAAGTTCCTTAAGGGGTATCAAGGGTGGTTGAGTAAGAATTAGGGGAGAACAGTTGCTTAACCTACTGAACACTTAATAACCCTATGTGTGCCTGTGTCATCCATATGGCTAATGTTAAGCTTTTCTTATGTGTCATCAACGGTAGTGGACAATAAGCTCACTTTTGGAGCATCAAATGTTGATGTGGATGTCTAACCACAGAAGGAATGATAGATTAGAGGCACCGAATGAGGAAAAAAAGGGTCCACTCCTGTTTGATATGATTTGCTCCTGTCTAATATAGACCTTTGGATGCAGTAATGACTGAAATGACATGTACCAAAAGGATGTGTTTGTGGGTGTAGAGTGTAGACTGTGGTGGTAGAATTATGGACCAAGATAGGGAATAAGTAGTCACAAGAATTTTGTGCAAAGGGCATATATAATAACTACATAAAATCCATATAGTGGCAGGACACCATCCATGCTCCCTGTCCTAGGAATGGTCACCGTTCATCTCATTTATAAAGTGTTATGGGTCTCTTGGCTTATTTACAAATTCGTTGAACAAAGGATTTGTTTTGGTTGTTGTTGCCTTGTTGGTATGTGTTTGGTGTATATCTGTCTTCCTTGGTTATGTTCTTGGATTTTCATGTACAAGACCCTTAATTTGCTTTCCCTGCTCTCCGAGTAGCCATATTATTGCTTACTTGCGTGCTTTGTGTGTGTATATATGTTTGACAGGTTTCCTATTCTTATATTACTGCATGGTGCAAAGCGTCACTTACTTGATCTGATGTTGTAGCATTGTCTGCCAATCTTGGTTAAAATATTAGAATGGTGTTATTAACCATGTTTTTGTTCACTGTATAAGCGAATCTGTGGTTTATCGAAAATCTAATAGCAAATTTTTATGTTTCTGTTAAGTTCAGATTCTTGCTCCTCGAATAGGGTACCTACCTCTTTTATCTTCTCAACTTAAGCCATTCTTCAGTGGCGCACTTCCTCCTGGAGTCGACACTATCTGGTTCGAGTACAAAGGATTGCCCCTTAAATGGTATAGTATTTTCTTGATGATTTTGGATGTATAATTATTTTGTATGCTATGATATGAGTTTTCTTTCTCCTTATATTTAAAGTTGCAACGTGAGAGCTGGACTAGTAGAAGATTATTAATTATTGATCTGCGGAACGACGCTATTTTAATAAGTTGCACACTAAAGTTACACTTGTATTATGAAAATTACGATATTTCATTAGCCATTACACGGGTGTCCTAGATAATTACAACACTTTATGAGAAAAGTCTGTTATAGCACTCATATATTTGCTCATTATTATCATTGCAGCGAGTTAGTGGAATTTTGGGTATATGGTTTAAATACGCCCCACTATATAAGTTTCGGATATTGTTACATCGACCTGATAAGATTGTGTTCATTAGTAGGTTCGCCTCTAAACATAAAACTGACTGAGGTTTATCCTTTGATAGTGTAAGGCAGCTATGGTTGTGTGTTATTTGCGGCTTTATCTTAAATAATTTCCCATGTAAAGCCGTGTGTTGTCGACTCTCATTCATTTTCTGTGTTATCTGTACTTCTATTTGCCTACTTTATAAAAGAGAAAATTTAGATGCAACTATATACGAGATAACACCTCTGTTTTACAGCATGAATCAAAAGTTCATTCATGTTTAGGTTGGCAGTTGTATGTGCCTTCCAAGTCTATGGAGTTGGGCTTATTATCGGACATAATACTTAATGTTTCAGGTATATACCAACAGGGGTCCTCTTTGATCTACTTTGTGCTGAACCAGAAAGACCTTGGAATTTGACGGTATATATCTTACACTTTTTGTCTTGGCATATTTCTTTTTGTCTTTAGATAGACCATAGCGCTACTATTCCTAGCTGTAAAATGTGCTATTAGTTACGTCACATATATGCTGTAATTCCATAATAAGAGGACAGAAACCATTTACGTTTTAGCAAAATATAGCTTTCCAATTTAAAAATAAAACTAGTAATTATCCAAAGATATTTTCAAAAGATGAATAGTTATAGTTTTAATTGAAGGCAACAACCGTCTAGTAAAAGACTTATTAAATAAGATGACTTTTGTTCAACAGTGTTTGTATCTTGGTTTGTGGTAATATTGTAATTAGTGGGACTCATAAACATGCCATGAATTATCACACTGGAATATATAGAATACAAGATGAGTCCGGAGGTTGATAATATCACTTAGAAATGACGGAAGATATATTTATACATGAATTACATATTTATATACCTCTTAATCATATCACTGTTCTCTTTTATCACATGTGGTGTTTCAGTAAATGTGAAACCTGCTTGCCAAATGTAGATCTCAAAAGTTAACGATTGCAAGTTATGTTTTACGGTGTTCTCAGTCATGTTTTCATTCCTGCTGCAGGTACATTTTAGGGGATACCCAGGAAATATCTTGATTCCCTGTGATGGAGAAGATAGTGTGAAATGGAGCTATATCAACTCACTTAAAGAGGTTTGAGTTTGAGAATGGCTGTTTCATCTCGCTGTTCATGTTTTCCTCTATTTGCATAGTAGCTAATAAAACTTTATATCTCATATGTATGTGTGTGTACACACATATATATCTTAATCCTATCTTAACTATAAATAAAGAGTAAAGGCCTCTAATCAAAATGTTGAATTTTTCAGTAGGAAAATTACTATTTTACCCTTTATTAGCCTTCATTAATTTGTGTATGAAATTTTCTGCTTGGCGGCCCATTAATTATTTGTTATTTTTGAGTCCACCTGCCTTATTTACTTTTCTTTCTCAACTTCCAGCTAAACCAAATAAACCAACTTTAATTTTCATAGTCGTAAATCTTTTAAACCAACTTCAGTTTTGATGGTATGTTAAATTTTAGTTTGCAAAAGTCCAAACATGTTAGTTATAATTTCTTGGGCCAAGTTGAAGCCCATATCTTTAAAAAGACTCAAATTGGTTTGGTTAAAACCGAAACCGAAAAACCGAACGGTTTCAGTTTGGTTTTAGTCAAAAACTGAATTGATCCTCACCATGCTCGCCCCTACTTCCAGCCCAACTCACAGCAGAAACAATTAAAAGACATACTCAAAACTACAAATTACAACATTCTAACTTTTTTACGGGCTGGAAGAAAACATATAATGGAAAAACATTGTTTGCCGAAACGTGGAGTACCCTACTAGTAAATACTGAAAAGTGGAAGGATTTGGGTATAGGGCATGCTGTCAGGGCGATTATTAGTTTTTTCCTTCAATGCTTGCTTAAACTTGTGTGATGACGGCTACTTTTAACATTATATACTTATAATTACATTATTTTTTTCAGGCCGCTTATATAATTCATGGAAGCAGCAAGAATGTTATGAACATGTCTCATCCTGACCAGGTTGAGTTGTGGCGTTCTGTTATGAATGGTATGCTATATATAGTTCGATTACTTAGTGTTATAGTGACTCCAATACATTAAGTAGTTATACTTGTAGTTATTAAGTGGCCAAGGACTAGTGAGGATAATCTAAACAATAAGCTTATTTTTATACGTCTGTTCTTGACATATTCTCCTTCTTTATGTGAAATTTCTGCTATGTTCCAACTTTAGCGCTGACTTGTTTGCAGGTAAACTGGAGATATACAACCGCATTTCATCAAAGCTTAAACTTGGAATACTTGGAGATGAATTTTCTACAAAACCGAATCCATATTCTTTAAAAGCTCAGCAAAGTGTTAATGAGACTGAGGCAAGTGCTGCACCGAAAGCAAGTAAGTGTGTACATGTCACTTAAAATGTACATGAATAACCGCAGCTAGCAAATTAGTGTGCACATGTCACTTAAATGTATAAGAATAAGTGTAGTTTGTCTGCTATATATTCGCAGTCCATGCTTTGTTATTACTGCTAATTTGTGGATTTTCTAGGTTCAATTGGGAAAGTTGCCTACTCTCTTCTACATTATAGTGTATACGTGACAGCAACATGGTATTTGCTGGAACTTTTTTTAGGGTTTCTGGGTTTTGGTTGGAGGATAACACTGTAGAAAATGTGTTTAATATATAAATGAAAGATGTCAAGTACTAAAATGAAGTTGCAATCTCTTCTGTGGGATACTATCATTATAGTTTATTGCAGATGATGTTCTTATTTTTCAAATCAAAACTCGAAGCTGTTTGAAACTAACTTTTGCAAAAATTAGTTTTATGGCCATAGGGTTAGTGGTTTAGTGCTTAACGGAATGCATCTTTTGCTGGCTTACTTCATGCTGTTCAAAGGACAAGCTATTGTTGAGATCATGGTGAATGAAATTTCCATTTCTTCTAACTAATATTACATGACTACTGAACCATCACCTGATACTATTTTCTGCCTTACTTTCCAAGTGCATCATATTTGCAACCAAACACATCAAATTCTATTATCTCTACCCCATGGAAATTGTTTTAAGTTATTTATGAATCATGAAGCTATCATGTGCAATATTCAAACTAGAAGTATCTTCATTGGTTTGGAAGGGGAGTTCCCATTAATTAGGGTTTAAAGATACAAATACATCTGAGCTTGAGATAATGATTGTTCCTTGAGTCTTTGTAAGAAGTCCCAAATTTTTCTATGATAACTGAATGACTGTTATTTGTAGATTTGCGGCTTGAGTAGAAGGGGTATACCAAAACTTAGGTGGGAGGATAGACTTAAGCAGGACATGAAGGAGCTTCTCTTGTCTGAGGAAATGACCTCTGATAGGAAAGCTTGGAGAGATAGAATTAGAAGAAGCGGGTAGAGGGGCTAGGTTGTTTATGGTTTCTGAGGTAGTTTTTGCGTTTAGGCTTTTAGGGGCTTCTTAGTAACTTTGCCTCTTGTGTTTTTAGGTTGTGAGCTCCATAACTAGTTCCCTTTAGGCTTTTTAGGCGTTTAGTAGCCTCCCTTTGTCCTTTTGCTTTGCCCTTAGGTTTAGATCCCCATAGCGTTGCCTGCTTAAAATTTCGCAACTTCGGTGCTCTCTTAGGTCTTGGTTTATTTTGCCTTTAGTCCACTTTTCCTTGCGTGTATTTCTTTTTTGTGCCCTTACCCGTTTGCGTTTTTGTGTATTTGCTTTTATGCTCTTATGTTTATGCTTTTGTCTTCGTTGCCTCTTATGCGCTTTCTATTGTCCTTTTTGGGTGTTCTCATGTGGCATTTGCTTTTATGTCTGTATGCCTTATTCTTTAGGATTTTATGATGGTCTTTGTCTTTTGCTTGTATGATGGTATGCTTTTTTTCCGTCGTTTGTTTCTATAAATGCCTTGTTCTTGTTATTATTCACTTTCACACTTACACTGGCCGAGTTCCCCCCGGAAGCAATCTCTCTACTTTCGGGTTTTTATCATGGGGGTAGGGGTAGGATCGGTCTACATTCCACCTCCCACGTACCTCGCTCCCACGGGATTGGGTATGTTGCTGTTGTATCTTTCAACTGAAGTGGACATGAACATCTTTTTTTTTCAAAGGGGTATGTCATACGATGCTTAATCGGAAGTAAAAGTTAAACTGTTCATGATTCCTTTTGTTGGAACATGACATGATATCTTCTATTCTTCTATTTGGTTCTACTAATATGTGCCATTAAAGGAACACTATTGCAATGTTTATAGATATTTCAAATTCCTCCCGACTTGAACCTGTGATTGATCATATATTGATGTTCTAATTTAATCTTCGATGGGCTCTTGTTAGGTAGAATTCCTGTTCGTTTGTACCTCTGGACTGTTGATGAAGATTTTGGTGATCTAGAAGCAGCACCGAATTTTGATAGTTGGGACCAAATCTCTTACATAAACCGGCCTGTTGAGATTAATGGAGAAGGTATGCTGAAATGTTGACTTGGCTCTTTTGCTGAAAACAAAAAATATTCGAACTTTTTCTGAATTGATTAAACAAGAGGTCGCAAATGGGTCAAGTTTAAAAAGATACCTAACACTAAATGGCGTTAAGCGAGTTGAAGATCTCAGAGTGTTGGTCAAATTCTCAAATGTTTTCAACCTCCTAAAAAGATTTGTTCAAACATTTTTGATATTATGCCTTTCAGATCTAATTAGATCGAGTTTTAATTTTTATGTTACTATAAAAACAGTAAGAGTGTCGGTCAAGCCTTTTTACACGGTTTCCAGGGAACACATGAATTTCCCACTCAAGGAACCTTACCTGCCCATTTACTACTATTTCCTGAGTATATAATACAATTTCTCTTTCACCTCCCGTGCTCCACTGTGTACACTGCCTCCCCCCCCCATCTCGACAACCTATTGTCCCATCAGAATCCAATCACCTATCTCACCATCTCACCAATCCTGATATGTGTCCCGCACACCCTCTCTCACCTAAGATCAGATATATCCAGATCAAACCCTGAGATCAGCCCATCACAAGATGTATGCCACTTGTGAGATCAACCTACTCCACATCCACCCATCATCATCTCCACTGACATACAAATCCTCAAGTCCTCTACAACCTGCTCATGCAGAAACCCCGACCATACATGCCCATCATCTTTGACCTATACTGTAATGTCTGACATCACCAACAATATCTACACCACCCAATGAATCACCACACAACAAACTAGACAACATAACTAGACAAATAATACATCTCCCTCCAGATCACATACACCTCCATAACAATACTATCTCTCACACACACCAACTCAATCATCGCCTGTCTCTGTGTGTCCACCAAAATGATTGTTCAAACATTTTTGATATTATGCCTTTCAGATCTAATTAGATCGAGTTTTAATTTTTATGTTACTATAAAAACAGTAAGAGTGTCGGTCAAGCCTTTTTACACGGTTTCCAGGGAACACTTGATTTAACCTGTAATCTACCCTGCCCATTTTCTTCTTTTACGAGTATCATATCTCATCTTCGCTACAGAACGTGCGACAACTATGACACTTGCATGACCATCTTGAATGCAGGAAAGTATTTTACTTTGCTTGATGCAGTGAAATCAGTTCTGCCAGAATTTTACCCCGATTCCTCAAACACAATTAAAGCAGAAATCAAGAAAGAAGAGATAACCGAGGAAACAGCAGTGGAAAGTGTAGAGACCGGATCTACTTCAGGTCATCCCTTGATCAAACTTCTTCGTATTCAAGGCATTAAACCCAAAATGGATATTCCATTTTCTTGGGTGGTCAACAACTTAATGAACCCAGATTACTTCCTTCATATCTGTCTTTACATCAAGGCTCCCAAACCAATCAGTACATGACATGTGCCAGATTAATGTACACTGCCCTATGTTCTCGGGGTTTATAGTCTCATCAATTTAAAAGCATGCAAACTGTACAGAATAGTAAAATGCTCGTTGGTTAATTCTTTTCTCCTAACTCATTTAGTAAAAAGGTTTGGTTTCTCCCATCATTTGTTCTCGTTTTGAACTAGTTAGAATTCAGATGGTACTGATTCAAGTAGACAGAGTTTGGTATAGGATGAAACAGATTGGTTTAGAATTTTAAGATGTTTCCACTTGGCAATCTGGTAAAAATGTAATGACTGGTGATTGGAATGGGAAGTTGATTTGTTGATCGTTGTGTACAATGTGCAAATATTGACTTTTTCGTTGGTCACCATATTTAATGTATAGTCATGATGTGTTCGCTTATACCATGTGCATCAACCATTGTAATTCACATAAGCTAGTTCCATTTTCTGGGCTGCAATGGCCAAATTTGCGGTAATAATCCTTCGTGAACCACCTTATGCACAACAGGTTGTACAATTTTCAGGTTTTGGCCATTCCTGCAAAGGCTAGTTTAGTTGGTATTCATATTTGACTTCATTAGTCGATCGTAATTAAGAACTACTTGGTAAATTACAAAATTCTCTTTTATGCACAACTGGTTTGTGTTGTTCCGTTGTGAATTTGTCAACTAGGGCGGCATCATTATATCTGAATGTTCCCCGGCATGAAACGTTCTCTTAACTTTATACCATGAAACAACTGCATGTGGCAAAACAATAGAATCTTTCTCGTAGGGGTGAACACCAGTATTTAAATTAAATGTAAACTGCAACCCTTTAAGCAAATTGAAGTATTATCGTTACTAATGTATGCAACACCAAAGAGATTTCGATAGTTTTGTTGTGAGTTCACTGATTTATTTACAACTGGGCTGGGTGCGATTGAAACTTGATCAAACTTTTGCTTCTTATATTTCAAGAAAACTGAAAACACCGAATACGAGAATACTACATGGGTAGATTTTGACACTTATTGTTGTTATAGGGAGTGTAATTTCTATTATCTATCTATCTATATCTATATGAGGCGGCAAAACGGGTGGGCCGGGCGGGCACGGGCACCGGGCAAAACAGGCGCGAGCTAAAACGGGCGCGGGCTAAAACGGGCACGGGCCAAAACGGGCACGGGCTAAAACAGACACTCATGAGATAAATGGGCTACTTGACATTTTTGTACGTTTACGGACATTTTTGTACGTTTACGGACATTTTCTTACAATTTTTTACGTTCTTATCTTTTTTTTACGTTTTTGCCCGTTTTTTTACGTTTTCGCCAATTTTACGTTTTCGTCCGGTTTTTTAAGTTTCGTCCGGTTTTTTAAGTTTCGTCCGTTTTTTTTACGTTTTCGTCCGGTTTTTTACGTTTTCGTCTGTTTTTTTACGCTTTCGAACGTTTTTTACGTTTACGTATGTTCTTTTACGATTTCGTCTGGTATTTTACGTTTCCGCTCGTCTTTTTACATTATCGCCCGTTTTTACGTATTCGCCCGTTTTTTTATGTTTTCGCACGTTTTTTATGTTTTCGTCCGTTTTCTTACGTTTTCGTCCATTGTTTTACGTTTTCGTCTGTTTTTTTTACGTTTTCGCTCTTTTTTAACGATTTCGTCTAGTTTTTTATGGTTTCGTTCGTATTTTTACGTTTTCGTCCGTATTTTTACGTTTT
>BQNB010176737.1:0-13032 GCA_026074375.1 Tanacetum coccineum
AATCACAGCAATTCAAAACATTTAGCATCATTTCCATCTCAATGTAAAAACATTTAAAAGTGGGACTATGAAACTCACCTGACGCTTAGCTTTCCACAAGTTCCCACAAAAGCTTCATAGATACTTCACTGACAATCTAAACAATTAAGCACACAATAAGTTACCACCAATTAGGTATTCAACCCAATATGATGTAACCTCAACTATGATGGACAGACTATACTCAATTCAACCCTTTTCCAACTTTTACGTATGCCAATTATACTTCAATGTTACACTTTAAACTTTATGGTTTAGAGCAGAATTTTATATTCACTTACGCGTCCTAAACGCCCTAATTAAACACTTCAATAATTTAAACCAAAATTCACCATGTTACATACATGTCTTATGAACCTCTCCTAGCTCTCCCAAAGTCCTTACCCTTCTACAAATACTCTTTAGAAATTCATTAATCTAAAGTGTCCAGAATTCGTCCAGAATCTGACCTTCTAAAAGTATGACGTTAATTAACCAACTTAGACCTCATTATGGCCTGAGAAAAAATTCAGAGGTCACACACAATATATGACCTATCTTCCATATGATTTAGAGCTCCTAACTCGATGTCTAAGCATTTTTACACACTGATTTTATAATGATCTTTTGACCCACTTCCCGACCATAAAAACTCATGAGGCCAACTTTTCTAGAAAGTAGACTCTCTGAGGTTATCTCCAGTATGTTGTAAATTATTTATTTGATCTTTTATGACCGAGTTATGGCCTCTACAAGTCTGACTAAAATTCTGCAGTGAATTTCACAACTAGTTCGGGTGATCTAACCCCTAACACATGATCAAATCACTAATTCAATTGATCTAATGATTAACCCATCATCATTATAACATAAACTTTCTGAAAATTACAAACCCTAATTTATAAAACCTAATTTAAACCCTAATCCATCATAATTAAGTTACTAGAATTGAAAGATTATAATTAAAATTGAATATTAATTAGAAAATTTACCTTGAACAAGAACCCTAAAAAAATTTCTTCTCTTTTTCCCCTTGAAACCGGTCGAACTCTTTGAGGGGTGGGGTTTGGGTTTTGATTTTGTATTTATAGCCTCCTAATAATTATCTAGATAATTCCTTTTTGTAATTTGTATCCAACTAAAACTCTTTCTTTTTTTTCTCTTTTTTTTATTTACTAAAATTCGGATTACTATTCATGCCTAAAAAAATTTCTTTTCTTTTATTACTTAATTAATTATCTTTATACTTTAAGTTTTATAAAAACCTAAGCTAATTTGTTAAACCATTTTGCTTGAAAACTACTTTCTAAAAATAACTTTTCATTTCCAACTTCACTTTCTATATATGGAAAGTTTACCAAAAACTCTCATATTTTCACAAACTCATTTCTCTTAACTTAACCTCTAAAACCTAAACTTTCTAAATTACTAACACAAAAATACGATTCTAATAACACTTACACACCTTTAACCCGGAAATGCTCAAATCTCAATAATCATGTTCCTTGATAATTATACTAAAAAGAAATGAAAAATATTTTTGTACTTTTTTATATTTTTATAATAAAAGAAAATATTCACAATTTCAAAAACAGATGGTCAAACGCAACGATAAACGGTTGCACAGCCTCCCCGGCAACGGCGCCAAAAATTGATCGTGCCGGATTCACACCGTAAATATATATAATATATAATAAAATATAAAATATATAAAGAAGTGTAAAAACCAACAATCAATGATACCGAGAAGTAGTATAGAGCTTTCCCGGGTCGTAAATCCCCAACGAGGCTGGAATGGTAAATCGATACGATCGAAGATTTGAGTTTGAAGGAAGGAATGAGTTTGGGAAGTTGAATAAGTCAAATTAAACAATAACGGACTAAAACGTTTAAGAAAAACCTAAAAATTATGAAATTAAACTAGAAAACGAAACCCCGAATCCCGTACAAAAGGGGGAAAACCTAAAATCTTTAAAAATAACCCTACGGAAAATTTTTCACTTCTAAACTACTCTACGGGTCAAATAACGAAGAATGAAAAAGACTAGACCGAAAACGGAGTTCGTTTGACCCAAAAACGAGTCAAAACAAAAACCCGTACCCGGACCCTTTCTTTAAAAGAGAGAAAGTTATAAAAATGACCCTACGAAATCTTTTATATTTTTCCTACAAACTAGATGACAAAAGAAAATTTTCTAAAAAAGCAAAATATTTTTTTGATAATTTTTGTATTTTTTATGAATTAAATAAACTTTTAACTAAATTAAATTATAAAAAATATTAAACGTTTACAAAAAATTCTGAAAAATTTACACAAAATACTAGACACTATAAGTTACCTACGAAAAATAACAAACACCCACCAGCTTATACAATAAGCCCCGAAATAAGCTTCACAGCTTATTAGCTTATAATACACAAAATGTGTATAAATATACTTGCCCTTGAGTCTATAACGAAAAAGACCCAAGGGCGCAGTGGTAGTGTGTGTGGGAGTTAAAGGGGATGTATTGCTTGGTCCCGGGTTCGAGTCTTGCTCACCCGGACCAAGTATCTTCCCCTTTTTTTTTTTTTTAAAAACTCTAGGGTAGAAAGTGTAACATTTTAAACTAAAGGGTAGGCGGGAAAACTATAGGAAAGTTACACTATAGTGAAAACGGGTGCCCCTATACTATGAAAATGTGACAAAACTAACCCTACGATATAGCTTATTTTTTTGGCTTATTAAAAAGTGATTTTTAGTAAAAACTCAAAACTACAAACTTATAGAACAGCTTAATTTAAACAACATTAATGAAGACACTTTTGACTTTGGTCAAAAGAATAAGCTATAAAATAAGCTTAATGTTGACAGCAGCTTAAGTGGCTTAAAAAGGCAACTTTCTAAGTCTTGTTGGTTGAATAAGCTGAGCCAAGGACTAAGTTAAGCTAAAAGGCTTAAACTAACTTAACTAAGCTAAAAGGAAAAGAAAAGCTATACTAATAAGCTAATGAAAAGGGCTTAAGTGACAGAAAATGAAATAAGCCTAAAAGCTAAATTTTACTAAGTTACTTAAGCAAATAAGCTAAGAAAAGGGAAAATAAGCACACTAACTATCTAGCTTAACCTAAAAGCTTACTAGGACACAATTTGAGCTTATGGGATAAGCTCAATAAGCCAAAGTGTGGCTTAAACCCACAACAGTACTAACTTGGGTGTTAGTACTGTTGGTGTAAACAGCCAAAGGGTATCTTTGGGCTTAAAAATAAGCAACCAAATAAGCTTATCAAGGGCTCAAACTTTGAGAACTTATACTAGGGCTTATAAGCTTTCAAAATAAGCCAAATACCTAGGCTTTAGAGCTCAACAAGACAGAGAACAATGAGCTTAAATTCTCCCCTTTGCACCAGGGGAGACTTAAGCTTAGCTTTAGTAGCTTATTTGACAGCTTGCTAAAAGCTGTCAAATAAGCTCTAAACAATAGAATAAGCTCAAACAGATGGAGTATGATAGCAAAGGGACTTGTGCACCTATTTTGCACTTGTAAAAACCTTTTTTACTTGCTTATTTTTGGTGGTGAAAAAGCTGTTTTGGCTTTTTACAAACTGTGACAGAGATTTGTGAGTTAAATTGACTCACAAAGTAAAGAGGACAAAGGGCTTGGACAGCCCCTTTTTAACACACAAAATGCAAACTTTTTTTGATGCTTAAACCCAAACCACAAGTGCTTGATCAAATAAGCACTTGTGGGAGTCTAAAAACCTTCACAGTTTTGAAAAAGGTTTTAGAAAACCTTGTAAAACAATTTTTCAACTAAAAATGTTTTAAAAACAGCTTAAAGATGACTTAAATCTTGAACTTAAATTGGCTAAGTCATCATAACCCATGCCAAAACCCTTTTTGACCCGTTTTAACCTTGTGCCAAACACCCCTTTAGCTTAAAACTGTCAAACCAAAGAGACATTAAAATCCATTTTTAGACTAAAACTTCAAAAACCTTTTATCTACTCCTACTTATTTTGACTTGCTTAAGCTATTTTAAAACTAAAAACCCTAGCTTATTAAGAAAAATAAGCTAGTTTCTCTACTAGCTTATACTACACTTATGATAATTTTTGAAAAGAAAAGCTAATGTGACACAAAAATATGCAATAAAAACTTACAACAGTCAACTAACAACTTAAACTAAATGTTTTACAAAGTTGAAGATTCAAATAAGCCTAAAGGTTTTAAGCTAACAATTAAGCTAGAATGAATTTTAAAAGTAGACCTTGAATTTTGTTGTCTCGATAAACAAGGCCACTCTTTCTGAGTGAGTGGCCAAGACAACCTTCCTAATGGCTCCCAAAGCCTCGTAACACCTGAGCAATAAGCTCAATAACTTATGAGAGCTTATTTTCTCCAAAAGCTTCCAAATTCACAATCCCAATGTAATAAATTCAACTTAAATCGTACTTAAGAAACATTGAACAAGTATTAAACTGAATTTGAGCTTATTAACACAGATAAAGCTCAAATTAGCTTTATTGAGAGCTATTGGTTAAACGCTTAATTTTTTCATTAAAATGGTAAATTACAATTGCATAAAGGACATAAACATAAAAATACTTAATGACAATAAAAACTTAACAAAAAAACTGAATAACCCGGGTGAATTAAAACTTGCACAAAACTTGCCACAATGGCTTACAATGCTATTTATAGCCGAAAACTTAAACTAGGTCTTCCCTTCTTTCTCATTCTGTTGTGCTTGTTGTAGACACACAAACACAGGTGGTGTTTTGTTGTGTGAAGAGGTTTAAAGCTCTCAACTTGGCCCTTCAATCTTTATAATCAATCCCTGCCGTCGATTTTGGTCTGGGGAGGTGTGATATTGCCAGTTGGCCAACTTTAATTGCAGGATAAAGGTAGTGGAGGAGGGGGGAGGTGAGTATCCATGGTGGAATTGAGTTTACAGGGTAAAAGGAGGTGCAAACACCCGTGAGTGTGTTTGAGAGGGAAAAAGGGGCGGGAAAAAAGGTTAGGGGTGTATAACAGAGTGTGTGTTTGTGGATTTGGCAAAAGTGGCCCCTCAAGGTTAATATTGTTATTGCACCCACGGTCCCTGTGGTTAAACAACTTTTGGGGACTTGGCAAAACAAGTCCCCAAGAGTTATAAAGGTCTTTGCAAATTTCGTCCCTTTGGTGTACAAGTTAGGGGGGTTGGCAGTTTTGCCCCCCTACTTGTTACTTTGAACAAATTGCAAAATAAGCCCTTGTCTTCTCTTTTTCTCTTTTCTCCTTTATAAATAAGTTTAGGGTTTGGCAATTTCAGCCCCTAAACTTATATTTCTTTGACTTTGGCCCCGGGGTGACTTGGTTTTTGACCATTGACTTTCTGTTGACTTTTTGAACTTGATTGACTTTCCTCTTTGATTGGCTATTGTCTTTCACAGTGCTTTTCCATTCCTGAGTCCAGTTTTGTCGTTTTGTCTTTGTTTTTTCGTCTTTTTCTTATTATTTATCCGTATCCTGCAACAAAACAATTAGCAAAAAAGCGTATATTTGGCATTTTAAGTCCGTTTTTGGTTATTTCAGCTCGTTTTTAAAGGTAAAAGGTATGTGTAATTAAGCACATACCAGAATGGTTTAAGATGGATAGCTAGTATCCAAATGTTTATTATTATTTTTTTGTTAATTCGATAGGAATCGAATTAATGAACTTTTTATATTTTTTATACAAAAATAGCAAAATAACTTCCAAAGGAAGGGTCTTCAAAACTCTACTTCAACGAATATTCTTCAACAATCGTTCACGACTTCCCCGGCAACGGCGCCAAAATTGGTTGTAGAAAAACAAATTTAATATACTTATAGTATTATTAATCTCGTAAGAATTCTTTTCTAAAATACTTCTCAACCAAGAAAATATAAAGTAAAAATTCACAAGAGAACACACAATTTGTATTTATTTTTATCCGGGAAGTACTATTTCCTCGGTCGTGGCCCAACGAAATCGTGAAATTGAGAATTTTAGGAAAAATTCGAATTCGAGTTGTAAATATAAAAGGATTTTATTTAATTGGTTGATTACACTACAAAATATAAATAGCAACTAAATAAAAACACATTAAATAGCACTAACTTTAAAAATGCACATAAACGTAATAATGCGACTAAAACTGAAAATTTAAAATCTAAGACAAAACAAAAACTACTTTTACAAATTTTATACCTAAAAATCACAAATTTAAAATGAAAATTTTAGGAAAAAGAATTAGAATTTTTCAACTATTTTTGGATTTTTTATGAATTTCTAAAGTTTAATGAATTAATCAAAAATAAACTTTTTCTAAAAATTAACACTAAAATTTTACTTTTATTTTTCAAAAATACTAGATTTAAAAAGAAAATTATCTCAAAAAGAATTTTAATTTTTCAACTGTCTTTCTATTTTTTATGAATTTTCTAAGAAAAAGTAAATCACTAAAGTCTATTTTAAATTCTAGAAAATACAAATTTAATTGGAAAAATATAGAAAAATGATTTTAAGGTGCTAAACTAGTGCAGAAATCTATTGGAACAAAAAGCCCCAAATTTTATAACCCAATTAAACCCTAATTTGTTCAATTAAAACTAAAAACCCTAATTTATAAAACTATTTTCTAAAATATAAAACTAATTTATTATTATAAGAAAGACAGGGTAGGAATTGGAAGAAATGGAAGTAGAGGGTAGGCGGGCTAAAATTGGAAAATTTACACTATATTGAAAACGACTAACCCTAAACTATTAGACAATGACAGAACAGACCCTACGATTTCAGCTTATTTTGGCTTATTAAAAAGTGCTTTTCAGAAAAAACTTAAAACTACAAAGTTGTTAAACAGCTTATTCCTATCAACTTTAACAAAGACACTTTGGGCTTTTAACAACAGGATAAGCTAGAAAATAAGCAAGTTGGTGACTGTTACAGAAAGTGCTTGTTTGAGAGCTTTTTTAAATTTTGGCTTATAAGAGCTTAAAATTGATGAAACTGAGAAACAAAAGAAGCTATATTGTAGTTTAAAGAATGTGTTAAAATTGGATTTAAACAAAAATTTGACCTATAGTTAAACAAAACTAGGAAAGAAAATTAAGATGAAAAAGCAAAGTTTTTATGATACTTAATTTTGATCATTTTCCTCCAATAAGCTAACAATCTTATTACTGAACCTTAGGTTCTGAAATTTTGAAAGCAAGCTAAACTAAGTTCCTTGAACTAACCTAGGTAAAAGGATTTCAAACTTTCTAATGGAAAATGGAAAATTCAGTAAATGACACTTAAAATTGTTGCTGTCATTTGTTGTTGCTGGTGCAGTGAGCTTAGGTACAGAACAACAAGTTTAATCTCTACTTCATTATGACTTAACTACTCATTGCATATATAAAATCCTGAATTAACTAAACTTTTGCTCTATCTTGCCTAAAATCTTTAATCTCTATTAATGATTGTACACACAAACTGTCCTGGTGCAGGAACAAGGTTTATAAACTCTAAACTTTTGAGTTCTACTTTCTAACTTCTAAAATCTCTTTAACTTGTGAATTTATGACTTAACTCAACTAGGTAGGAGGATTTGACAAACTTTAGTTGACTTTAAAAGTCAAATTTAGCTTTAACCAAACACACCTTTATGCAAGTCTGCCAAAGCTAAGTTCAATCAAAAACTGATTTAAGACTAAAACAGATGAAACTTTTATCTACATCTTATTATTTCTAAACATCAAAGCATTTAAGCTCTCAAACACCTAGCTTATGAGTATGAAATAAGCACTTACTCTACTAAGCTTAATACAATACTAGTTATGACAGAAAGTAACAGTGAAACTTTACTAGTTTTAAAGCTAAAATAGACTAAAGCCAATACAAATTTGAGCTAAGTAAACTAAATGAACAGGATTTAAATGAGGATTTTAAAAGAAATAAGCAAGTTGAAATAAGCTATGAATTGGCTAATATTGAAAATAAGAAAAAGTAACCTGAAATTGAAGAGTCTTCTTCACCTAGACATCCAAGTGAAGAGTCTAGGTGATCCTAATGCATTTTCCCCCCCTTCAAGCCTCTAAACCTAGAAAATCACAATAAAGCAGAATTTGAGCTTATTTGCGTCTTTGTTGCTTTCCAAATATGAACTCAAAAGCCTCAAGTGAACAATGTATAAAATGTATAATGGTATTATGAGTAAATGAGTGCTTAAGAAACAGAATTTAGCTAAAATTGAGCTTATGAGAAGCAATAAGCTCAAACGAGCTTATTTAGAGCTTATTTGATAAATTCGACTTCAAATTTAAATCAAAGAACACAAAAACTTGTAAAATGAATTAATATCACTAGAATTGAAGAGTACAAGTTGAAAAGAAAAATACAAGAGCTTAAAAGCTTATTTGCTTTAAGTGAAAGAGAAGTGCTTAAAATTCGAGAAATTACAAAGAGAAATTTTAAAACAAAAAACAACAACAACAAATGAGACTTGTGACTGCTATTTATAGAGAATTGAGGGTGAGAGGGAAAGAATTCTAGAAAAATCCTTTAAATCTCAGCCGTTGATCTTTTATGAGTTGATTGTGGCCGTTGGATGATTGGTGTGATGTGTTCGACCCAATCATGTGTTGCCACGTGGGCGTTTATGATTGGGGAGGGTTTATGAACGAGTTTGAATGCTTATAAAGGAGCGGGGGTGGGAAAAATCGAATTTGGGTTTGTGTGGAATTTGGGCGGGAAAAACCGTTTGGGTGGTTAGGCGGTTACGAGAAACGCGGCTGTTTGTTTTGAATGTTTGGAGTATTGGCAAAACTCGTCCCTGCGATTCACCCGCCCACATGTAGTGTAAAAAGAGTTTCGAAATTGGCAACTTCAGCCCTTGTGTTTTTCCTTCTCTCTTTCTCTTTATTAATTAATTTACCACTTTAGACAACATTGGCCCCAGAATCTTTAAAACTCCAATAAGCCTCTAAACTTTGAACACTGTCAACTTTGTTCCTTTTAAACTTTATTTGCTCTTGACTTCATTTCTTGCTGTCGGTCGGCTGATCCGCGTCTGTGATCTTTGGCTGATTCCTTCACTCTTACTCTTGTCTTTGTCTTTTCACCCCCGTTTCTTCTTGTCGGTTTTTGACTGTTTTTCTTTCTTTTTGTCTTTTTAATCCTTGAATCCTGCACAATTGGACACAAAAGCACACATTTCAATTTTTTGGCATTTTTATTGGCTTTTATTTGGCAAAAAATGCCGTAATTGAATGTACATTTAGCAAATAACACACATCAAGATCTCAGATGAAACGACAAAGCTTCATAACAAGATTTATGATATATGCTCTATTCATCAATGGTTATTGTATAAGGATTGGGAAAAAGAAGAGCTAAGCAAAAGCCGAACATGAAGGTCCAGCATTCAATGATGGAGAAAGTTTTCATGAGAACAACATTTCTCTTTCAGTTTCAGATGGAAGAATGGGCATAAGCTTTCCAACAAATCAGATTGATTTGGTTAAATCCTGAGGGTCACGATTTTTCCTAAATAACAATCCGTTGCCCTTAGGAGCACCTCCAGGTCAGGTGACTATTCAAACACAATTCTTTTTCAACAAAGATCTGGAGTATCTTCTGACAGGAGACAAAGAATTAAACAGAGCTTTATCAATATCCAAGCTTAAAGCCGCTCTTTATTAAGACTTTGGACTTGAAGAATTAGTTCCGTCATTATGGATTGAAAGTGAGCGAGAATATGACATCAGTGCAGCTTATGGTATCGCACATTGGTGGTTTAGTAGAAAGCAATTCTACATCAACAAACACAGTAATCCCTCAGATCGTGATGCAGTTAGATCCCATATGCGATTTTTCACTGTTATCGGTATCAAGACTTATGAAAGATACGGATACAACTACTTGAGAGAGATAGTTCTACGCCGAGCTGACTACAACGAGTACAAGATCTCAGAAAAGGATTTTAAAAGTCTTCATCCCAATGACTTTGAAGACCTGAACATCCTTCAAATTTAAGGCAAGCTCGACCACCTACCAAAGCAGGACAAGGTTCATTTGCATAACACGGTCAATTTATGGACCAGAAACATTGTCATAAGGAAACGTGTGGAAGACTTGCAGCTTGGCATTGAGAGCTATCAAACTAAGCTTAATCTGGAACAACCTAACTGGGATGCATCTGATATTCCTTTTTTTCCTATCAAAGAAGATTACCCATTGTCCTTCAAACCAAGAGCAGTAATCTACAGAGACATGGATGATAATAGGAAGATGATGAGAATAAATGAGGTGCACAAGTTTAGCGATGGAACGTTGACAAGAATCAAAGAAAAGCTGGATTTCATGGTTAAAGATTTCAAGCTATTCAAGTTTAATAAGGGTATGGAGAATAGGAAATGGACTGAAGACGACAAAAGAAGGAGTGAAGACTTTATCGAGGTGATTGAGAGAAGACTAAAGATCAGGAGAATCTTTCGAAGTCTGGAAGCTTTGTCGGTGGACGACTAAGAATTATTGAACTACAGAATGATCAACAGAACCGGAGGTGACATCGTCACTCCGACACTCAAGGTCAATATTATCTTATTGTGAATAATATATCTTGTACAGTATAAGTATTAAGTAGTATATCTTTTGATAATTATGTGTTGGAATAATCTATGACCCTCAACGATTGAGGGTGAGCATTAATATGTTTCATACATGGCTTGTGAATAAAATGGCACATTTTCTCCTATTTTTTATAACATATTTAAATCAATTTGATATCTAAAATGCAAAGGGTTTAAAATTTTTAATAAGGGGGAGAAAATGTGATAAAATATGTGAATAATAAAAATGCTGATTATTAAGACTCGTGTGTATTACTCCGCCACAACGTGCTAAAGACAATTTCGTACTATCGATGCATATTTTTTGAGGGTAGCATTTCAGAAAAGTAAAAACAAATCAGGTACAAAACGCTTTGATATTTTAAATCAAAGTTTCATTAATTGAATTATCAATTGGTTTAAATGGAAGAGGAGTAACTAGTACCAAAAGACAACCAAGCATATTAACTTTATCTAAGATATAATGTGGAAGTTAGGTACAAAGGAAAAAAGTAAGAATAAGGGAATAGTGCCTACTGAGATGGAGTTAGTACTGAACAAACCCAACAAGGTACTAGTCATGAAGTCTCGGTAAGCACTAAAGGGGTGAAGAATGAAAAAGAATTGTAAGGATAAAGGGTGAAAAGAAAGAAGCCCTCCATACACTTAGGCAGAAAAGGCAGAAACCGGGTCAATACATATGCTGTCAGAATCACAAGTTGATTGCTGACATTGAAGACGACATCATGGACCCAGTGATGCAATGCACAACCCTTCCCAGCCATTCGAGTTTCTCTTGAAAGAAACTTGTCTCATTTGTCACGGAGACTAAACATGCAATCTACTGTCTCACTCACTCCGAGTAAGTCGGTATTGAAAAGGTGGCAGTCAGCTCCAGCCTCCGATCACTAATATCAAAGCGCACTTTCGAGTCTAGAGCCAAGAGATCATCAATTAATCTCGTTAGGACACATTTCCATTTATCTTGTCTTTCACACACTGTGGAAACAAGGTTATCTTAAGAGTCCTACGCATTATCCTTGTGATATTGCCAGAACATCCGAGTGATACGAAGGTATTCACTATGAAGATGGAAATCCTGCTAGAGCCTACATCAAACAAGCTCTAGGTAGGTGACTTGTGCGATTCTACAAGAATCAAACTTGTGTCAACTGGAAAGAAACGATGGTGCGATTCTACGTGAATCAAACTTGTTCCAGCATAAGAATTGACGGTTATTGAACATTTGACAACCAATCAAAACTATCGAAGTGTTACAAAATATTTTCATAATTAACACTTAGACTGATTTTTCAAATCAATTTTCTCTTTATTGCTAACTGTTTCATTACAGGATCATTTAAAGATGGAGATGGAGATGGAGATACCCAGTTCCAGTAATGTCAAGTTAATAACCGAATGCTCAGACACGACCTACACTTGTTATGAAGTTATGAAAGATCTCATAAAGGTGTCAAAGCTTCCGCAAACTCTGATATCATATTCTTCTTCACAAGTGCACAAGATGGCAATAAATTACTAGATGATGAGAGATTAAGTTTGGCTGATGATCTCAAGAAAGCTCATGATCAAAATCAAAACAAGTCAAAGTGAACAAGCTCGATTGTTATCAAAAGATCACTACAACAATGTACTAGATGTAACATGAAGAATCAAGAGACTGCAAGCTGTAAGAGCTTAAGTTTAGTGTTTTCAAGGGTGACCTCCCTTAGGGGGAGATTGTTAGATATGAGAAAAAGACTCGGTCACCCCTTGTATTTTACTGTTTATTATAGCTCGTAGTTTAATAGTTAATAGTATGATTTTCGGTATTAAGCCGGGTACTAATACCCGGTATATTGTAAGTACTATATATAGCCTCTTCCAACTTTGGAAGAGGCAAGCTAGTCATTATTCCTTTTACAAATAAACACATTTTCTCTCTCTATAATATTCTCTCTAGTGTTTCTCTCTCTAGAAACTAGCTCAACCACTCGAATCATCACCCGTGTTATGAAATAAACGATCCTACAGGTTTGGTTTTAACAGCTGTAGGAGCGTTTAGGTTAACAGAAAAACCATAAGAGGTGCGTTTGGGTGAGCAGAAAACCAATAAGGGTGGGTTTGGTTTATATAAATCGGCTAATATAAAACATGTTAAGTTTCGGTAAAATATAAAATCGGATTAAGTGGTGGTTTAAAATGGTTAAATAAATATAATATTTATTATTTTGTTTAGTTTAGATATATTAACATATATATATATATATATATAATCTAAAACACGCGGGGGTTTGAGACATTGAAACGCGAGTAAAATTGCAACATGGATTGAATTTCATAAAAATGGAAAGTGTGGTTTAAACGAAAAGGTCATGACGACATTTATATAAATCACTATACTTAATAAATTTCGTTACAATTTCTATTATCTT